>APFE030230112.1:105336-126576 GCA_000404065.3 Pinus taeda
GTTGTCTTAGGTTAAGATTTTAAAATAGCTATACTTTTAGCATTTAAAAAAGAAATTACTCTTGTAAATTGACTTTTTTAATCATGTGTTCATTTTTAAATATTTTTTAGTCATGCCATTTTTCCATAATGCCATGGTTGAAATATATTGAAAACTTAAGGTTTTTTGCAAGCGTGATATTTGGTTTTAATTACATGGTTCAAGAATTGTAAAAATTTTAAAGTTTTTCTAAGTCACAATATATTATCTTTAATGCTATGGTTTAAAACAATTATAATTATTTTATCTTTAACATCATGACTGAAAATTGTTTGAATTTTAAGGCTTTCTAGAGACATGATATTCTAGAGACTCTATGATTTGTGGGCACGGAGCGCAAATATGGTAAATGAGTCAGAGTGTTGTCCACCCTCATTTTTGTAATGTAATGTCGGTTTGAGAGATCTACCCATGGTCTGCGGACCATGGGATTGTATAAATAGAGCGAGGCTCTAAGTGTAAAGAGAAAAATAAAAGAGGAACAAATCAATGGAAGATCTAATAGAGGAAGTATAAGTGTAGAGTCGTGTCTTTGGGTTGTAGGGTAGGAGAAGGCTCTGCAGCTGACTGCGTAGAGGCCTAGTAGTCCACAACTAAGTGCACGAACCCCTGTAGCTGAGTGCGCAGGGTAGGTTAGGTCTGTAACCGAGTGAAGCATTAAAAAAGAGAAGTTTTACAATATTTTTGTGTATCTTTTCCTATTTTATGCATTGATGTATATTGGGTATGAATTGGAAGTTCACTGTTTATTTTATGCACAGACTTATATGAATGTGTTGAATAAGTGAATATAATATAAGGTATCTATTTACGCTTAGATAGCTAACTGTTATAAGAAGGTAAGTAATATCCACAGTGTGACTTAGAGAAATAGCGCAGATCACTTCTCTAGCAACGCAGAAGCCCCACAACCCCTGGTAAGGGCTGCGCAAAGACGAATATAGCAAGGACGCGAAAGCCTCGCAGGCCAGGAAAGTGCGTGAAGTAACCTGTGTGAAAGTATTCACACTTGGACTAAATCAACCCCTCAGACATCTCAAGGGTGCAGAAACTTGGTTCCAGTATCCTCCCATACTACTTCAAGTGAGAACTCAGTCCGCGCTCTACAGACTGTTGTCGAAAGGGCCAGTAGTACAGGGATTTGTTTGGCTAATTAACTCCGAACCTGGGTCAGGCCCCAACAAGCCAACAAATGGTTCTGTTGCCGAGATCGGAATCTGCATAGAGATGTCTAATGCCATATCATTAGAATCCAACTAAGAAGGAAATTGAAGGTTGGTTGGACAGAATAATTCACAAGTTCGCGACGCAGGAGAACAAGAATCTGCGACTATCAAAAGAAGAGTGGTTACACTGCTACCGGTACACAGATATCCATGAAATTTTCTTCGCAACTTTCCCTACTGAGTTGTACGAGTGCATCACGAAGCTAGAAGATAGCCAAGGAAGGTGCAAGCTCGACAGTCCTATTGTGTGGACCCCAGAGTTGGTGTGAAGATTGGAAGCATCGTAGGATAAGATCGCACGTGTTATTGATCACTGGCTCGATCAAATTATAGGAGGATTCATTACTAAGTTTGTAGTAAACACTATGGTAAGCTACAGTGAGGCCGAGCAACACTTTCTCAAAAGACAGCAAGGTAAGTATGTTAAGTCTCTGAACACTTGGATTAAAATGCTATTGTGTGAAAAGCAGATTATGTGAATACATTAATGTTCGGGGCTACGCGAAGTGGGAGAATTTACAGAAATGAAGATAGTGCAGAACTATAAACTATACCCTTGATTTCACCTCCACGAGGGGATGAGGAAGAGCTCTGGAAGGTCTCACTAAGAAGTGTGATCAATTTGATGAGGCAGAGGATTTTGCGCATAGCACCCCCACTGCACTGCAAATGGTTTGTAGCATCATTAACGCCACACTTAAGGAACATGTTGTCGCAACAGAGGTTAACAACTCAGGTAGATGCCTTGGAGATCGTGATGAGGCTGCATGAGACCCCGATACAAGATCCTAACCTAGGAGCTCAGCAGATACACGCACAGTTGAAAAACTTATGCCTTGAGATGCAGAGTCTGAAACAGGATAAGACAGCTCGCCCGGAAGTGCACAAAGAGATATGGTGTGTTAAATGTAAGGGTCAGGGTCATGACAAGGAATATAGCCCAGTGTTTGTTAATTACCTCGCGGGAGGAGGGTCGATGTTGTTAAGACCAGAGGCACAAGTAATACCTAGCGCGATGCCTGCATTGTGGTGCACGATTTGTCAAATAGAAGGAAAGCATGCTACTGAAAATTGCCAATTGTTACAGAAGTACACACAGAATTCACAACAGTTGTTCTGTAATTTTTGTAGATTGGTTGGACACAATGAGCACACCTGTAGAAGCTATGAGCTGATGATGGATAGAACTCCCACCTACAGAGTTCAGGGCAAAATGCGGCCCCTTGACTAGAGCGCAAGAGTGGCGCGAACTGGATTTCAGGGGCTTGGTCGAGGCCGGGGCGGAGGAGGACCTAGAAGAGGTCACAGACATCTGATATGTTACAATTGTAGGGGGGCAGGACATTATGCCCATGATTGTATGAATCCAACGCGTCCATCATGGGTGTACTGTACCTTGTTTGACCATGAGATGGAGGATTGTCCCACACTGATAGCGAGGCTGCGCGAGAAGGGGCCGCTCCAACCTACCCCGACTCAGAACCTGTAGATGCTAAGGTCTGAACTGCGTGAGGAAGACCCCAATGTGAACATTGTGCTTCAAAGTGGAATTACGATAGGAGATGATAAAGACAAACAACCTTGTTTAGTCAATTTAGTGTACTAAATTTCTCTACATAAATTATCAATCTAGGTATCGTAAACTGATGAAGTGTGGTGCACCATATGTGCTTAGTTAACCTTTTTTCTTACTTCGTTGTTTTATAGTTTATGTTGTTTTTGGGGGTTTTGTTTCTTATGTTAGAATCTAAGTTCTAAAGAAAAGATAAAATGAAACAAATCAAAACTTTGAATAGTTAGATTAATCTAAGACGACAAAATATCTAAGAAAAGAAAGCAAAAAAAATAAAGGTGTTGCAATTTAAACTAAAAGAAAAAGTAAAACTTAAAACTGCTCTAATAAAATGAAAGTCAATAATATCAACCATAATCATAACATTCCACAAATGTTGGCCCTAGAAACATCATCACATAGCATGAGAAAATGATCTTAAACTATCTAACTTTACACTAATTAAAAGCAAGCCAATAATCTCATTCATAATCATAACATTCCACCAATGTTGGCTCTAGAAACATCATTATATGGGATGAGAGAATGACACTAAACTATCTAATGCTACACTAATGGAAAGCAAGCCAATAATCTCATTTATAATCATAACATTCCGCCAATGTTGGCTCTAGAAACATCATTATATGGGATGGGAGATTGGCACTAAACTATCTAATGCTACACTAATGGAAAGCAAGTCATCTCATTCATAATCATAACATTCCACTAATGTTGGCTCTAAAAACATCATCATATAATCTTAAGAGACTAATCTAATAAGCAAATACAAAAAACATGTAAAGAAAAACTAATCTACAATCAACCAGTTGAACACACTTGCATGAATTAAAATTGCATGAATGGAAATCTAAACTATCAAACTTGAAAGCAATAGAATGACATACTTGAATAAAATCAAAGCAAAGCTACAAAACAAAATCTACTCTACCTTACATTCTAATGTGCTCCATGACATCTACTTCACATCTCCTTCCATGTTGAAATCATCAAAGCTTTATTCAAATTCTTCAAAATTACAAAGTGCAACAAAGCTCTCCAAAGCTTTCCAAAGCCATCAAGGAAGAACTACAAGCCCCAAGCTAAAGAGCTACCAAAAAGCTACAAGCTTAAGAACTAAAAATCTAAGCTCCCAAATGAAGGAGAGAGATCTCCTATTTATACAAAAAGATGAGAAGCCATCTCATTAATGAGATTCCATGAATCTCTCCCTTTTGCCTCTAGAGTCCTAATCAAAATAGGAACTTATAAGACACATCTTCTTAGAGTTTCAATACAATTAGGAGATGTGACACATATCCTCATTATCCCATGATTCTCTCCACTCAAATTCTAATTTGGCCTTAGGGTGCCACATAAAAGTCTTCTAGAAGCCTCCTTTTGACCTACACATGTCAACAATCTCAACCCACTTGTTAGGTATAAGCATATGCATATTATTTTCTATTTTTTAACCACAAATTCACTTAAAAATGCTAAGAATTAATAAAGTTTGGAAAAAAATAAATGTGGCTCAATGATAATGAAAGTGAGATGAATGTAGTGACATGGTAGAGAAATGGAGGTAAAATGGAGGTGATATAATGGACATAATAGTGAAAGTGTAATGGAAATAAATGACAATTTCAAGACCCAACATACCCCCCAACTGAAGCTATTGCATGTCCTCATGCAATATATATTACATTAATTATTTTGATCCTTGAGCTTTGGCTTAACCGTGCATGATATCATTTGATAACTTCATACTTATGCAAAGTGTTTTACTTGAATTGCAACATGGTTGGTTCTTGTGTTACAACCATATTTTGTTGTTGCATTCTTTTTTTGATCTTTGAACTTTGCATAATAATAATTTGTTTTTTTTTTGTTTGCAAAGTATATCTTTATTGGATTGCATGATGGTTGGTTCTTGTGTGACAACCATGATTGTGTTTGTATCCAATTATCCTTTAAGCACTTCATAATAATAATGCAATAGTTAATATTTTTTTGGAGGTATGTGGACTTCTGAATATGATATGGACATGGAAAGATATGAATATGAATGTATTCTCCCCCCCCCCAACTGATGGTATTGGCAATTTTATGAAACGTGGAAGAGAAATGTTTTTACAAAAATTATCATTCTAGCCTTTTATGGAATTCTATGGTCAAAAGTTAGAAATGACATACCTTAACTTACCCTTTGAAATGGATTAGTTGTATGTGAGGTGGCTTCAAAAATTCTGATCATAATCTTCTTCAAGTGGCAAAATAAGAAGAGTCATGGATAAAGAGTCAAGATGACTTTTTTTTGCTTCTACTAAAACTTGTTGAATCTGCTCCAAAATGCTGAAAATAATAGTCTTCATGTCTTCAAAACTCATTGGCAAAATCCCTACTATGTGAAAATATGTTCTGATGTCGAACATAGTGGGAAATTGTTCACTTAGTCGCCATTAATGGATGCCACTAATCAACACGAGAACTCTCACCATTGATGACAATGAGAGTCAAGATGCCCAAACACATCTTGCTAGGTACGAATGAATTTGCCGATGTCGAGCCACCTAGAGGATCTAATGAACAAGGGAAATTAATGTATTCCCATTGTTTGTCAGCATGAGGACTTGCCATTAAGGCATACAAGCCTCAAGGTGTTTTTACAAGGAACTTAGACTCAAAGGACTATGGACTCAATAATTTGCATTGAAGCAAGGCTTATTTGCGAAATGAAAATGACAGGAAAGAGAAGATGAAAATGGAAGATGACAATGGAGAGTAGAAATGGAAATGGGAAATAAGCATGTGAATGAGCCTCTTGCTTTTATTTGTGGGTTATGAATGGAGAAAAAGTAATGGAAAGTGTATGTGAATGTAAATGGAAAACATGGAGGGAAATGAGGTGAATGGTTTATTATGAAATATGGATGTAATGGAGACAACGATATCTGAATGTTTTTCAAGTATTTGGATCTGATTTTGCATTAACATATTTCATATGTGTTGCTGATCATCCTCTTATGAAACAAATTGATCTCTGAAGAGAGAAACCATTCTCTTGTAGTCATTTTTCCTTCCTCCTGGAACCTGCAAAAAAAACTAATACTTCTTCTGCAATGGGATGTAAGATTATCAAAGGAGAGAGATGGCCATTCTCTCTAGTTATGATATTTACACATAAAACTAAGAATTTGTATTAATGAAACAAGTTCTCAAAGGAAAATCAAAATAATTTATACATGCGTTGGAATTAGTGCCTCAAGTCGAATGTTGCTTCTTTTCAACAATTTATTTCATTATTTACTGTTTCAAACTCTAATGATGAATTTATCATTGTGTAGATCTTGTTTATATCTTTCCAGTGACACTTGAATCATCAAAACATGATTTTGTATAAGAAATTTAGGCTCATTTGAACAATGAGATTTTTTTAGCTACATAATGGCTTTAGCTACGGAATGTGTGCAATAATTGTAGCTAAAAATCTTGAATAAAAATTTAGCCATTCATTTTTCATCATCATTCCAAAATTAATCAATACCTTCAAAAAAGTGAGTAAATAACTTATTCATTTCATTGATTCAAAATTGTTTCTTTTTCTTAACATGCAGCGACTTAGTGATATCACACACCTTGACTTCCCTTTGACCTCAGTCTTTTTCATTGACTTGGATCAAGTGGATAGGTCACCATCCATGTAATGACATTTTCCTAGCTACCCATGTGGCTCGTTTCGTCTCTTGACACCTATAACCTACAAAAGCATAAAAATGGTTGTTGAACTGTCAGTTAGCTGCAAAAAAGAGCTGCATTCCGCAACTAAAAGACAGCCAACCATTAGTTTTCTGATTTAAGTCATTGGAAAAAATATTTTATGCAGCCAAGTACCAGGGAGAAAGCCCAAGATCGCAGCTGGTGCACACGACCAATTATTCATGATCTGCTATATACTTTTAAAGTTTTCTTCACTGTCTACCTACTAAATAAAAAAACTTTGTAAATGGTATATGAAGCAAAACAGTTTCAGTGATGGAAATATATTAGAGTAATGGAAATGTATGATCTTTTCAACAGCTTTGATGACTCCTAAAGAAATCATCTGATGCATGTCCCTGACTGCAAAATGACCCAATGGAGGATACTCAGAAAAGGATTCGACAACTAGCAAACTTGACGACAATGTGGCAAGTGTGGCAATCCAACACAGGGGCATAATCATTTCCAATCTGTCCTAGATGATTCATAATAATAACCTGTGCGATAAAGTTGGCAGCTTCCTTTGCTGGATGCCACATTTATCAGTTCATTAATTAACTCTGAATCTAACTGTCTAAGAGTCTTTCCTTCCGCATCTGAAAAACTCACATCATTTAATTAACCGTTCAAACAGTGTTGTATTGAATCATCTTACTGTTAAATGGGAAGTGAAAAAGCAGGTGTTAATGAGTTACAGACGGGTGGAAAAAGGTGGGGGACGTGTAATCATGGTTAATTGTCAGCACGTTGTTGATTCCAAATTGGAATTCCCCTCCCCAAGCAACCAAATTAAATCAAAATACCATCTTATTAATTCAAATTCCGTTTTTTCCTCTCTCAGCCTCCAAAAATGGGCTTCAAAGAACTATGAAAATCTCTCAAACTGCTTCAAATTCCTTAAAACTATTTCTGGGTTATCTAATTGACCCTATTTATGAAAAAACCCGTGTTTTATTTTTCCCAAATTCATCCCTGTTTGGCCGAATCGTGCAGTTAATATTTGAAATTTTTTAGTGTTTTGCGTCTTCCTGAATTGCTGCATTCGGCTGTAAAATTTTGAATCAGTACCGATACAATGAAGATGACCCTAGCAATGAAGATGACTCTAAGAGTGAAGGATATGAAAATCTAGGAGGAGATGTTGTTTCCAGGAAAACTAGTGTCTTTTCGATCTGCTAGTCCCACTAAGACGGGTAGCTATCTTAGAAACAAATAATCAAAGTAACTTGTGATTTCCTTTATATATGATAGATAAGAGAGAAGCAGAGAGCACCAACCTGAATCTTTCGCTTGGCTTCTTCCTTGTTTCCTCTCTTCCTTGATAGAGCTTGTCACTCCTTTCCTACTTGTCCCGCTTTAGAGAATATCTGTAGAGGCAAAGCAACAAAACACCATCAAAGCATAGAGATCTATAATATCATAAACAATGTAGAATCAAAAATACATTGACCATAAAATTGCATTTACAAATAGCAAGATTCACAAATACACAAGTATATGGAGGAAAACTCAAATAACTTTATTAATAGTAGAAGAGAGGATTACAACCCAGCTGTCTGATCCAGCATCATCCTCCCAGCATGAAAGCACTCTTCACCTCATGAAAAGCAAGATCACCCAACAATACAATGTCTCAAAGAGAAACCAACAACACTTCCTTACTAATTACAAAATTCTAGCCTCTAGATCTCTCAAATGAGGGATCCATATATAGATGTCTTGCAAGGGCGTGAGTTAGCTCTGGGTTTTTGATTAGTGTCATTTCACTGATAGTTCTTGATTCCACTTGGAGATTTCTTTGATCTCTTACTCATCCCTGGGTGAATTTAGAGAGGCAAGTGTCATAGGAGAAGTTTCTAGAAGATTTCATGAGCATCCACTTAGCAAACTGTCTCTACCATTTGTCTCTTCTCACTCATTGCACCCTATAGAAAGCTCTTTTAGTATGCATCGCACCTAGCTAGTGTAGCAACCAGTATGCATTGCACCTTCACCATGGAGCAGTCAGTATGGTCCAGTTTTGGCCAGTTTTGAGTAGTTTTTTAAGTGGAACTTCTGGGAAATGATGTAATCTGTTGACCATGATCCTTTAGAGTATAAAACAACACTTTTAGGGGTTAAAGAGCCCTTGGTTTATCGACATATATGATTGGGGTTGCAGTGCCCAAATATGTCTATAACAACTACCCCCCAACGCATGAGGTCGTAAATCTTCTAATGTCGGGTGAAATGCTTTATCATGAGGATCCAAGGTTTTCAAATTGGAAGGTGACCTGTAATAAGATACAATACAATACATCATCATCATATTATTTTCATGATCTAGCTGAGGCAGGCATTCCCATGCTTAGCTTTTATAAATTCATTTTTATGTACATGGAACAGATAACTGTCTGCGATTGCAGAATGGTGATTCTTTATATGTAGAGTCATCATCCCTTAGCTTGGATGATCATCTGTGCAGCTTCTGTGTACATTTGATGTCTTTATTTCCCTGAATATATCACAACCTAGATGGATGAAACTAGATCTGGGGTCTTCAAACTCATTCAATCCTTGCCTGATGTACAAGTCGATCCATGTGAAAAGATGTTCTGAAGTTGAACATGGAAAGACGTCGCCTGATTACCAACCAATGATGTAAGTTGTTAACAAGCGTGAGAGGAATCATTGATAATGATAATGACCCTCAAGGTACTACAGTACAATTCACATGGTGTGAATATATGAGTCGATGTCGAACACGACGTAAAATCTGTTAGTAAATTATATATTACGAAGCAAAGGAACACATAAAATATTGTAGAAATATAAACACAGAAAACGCATAAAACAAGAGAGACACAGATATACGTGGTTCACCCAGTTTGGGCTACGTCCTCCCTGAACAACCAGTTCTTCCTTTCTATTATCCAGCAAAATGAAGAGACACAACCTACATCAAATCTGCTGTAGTATCCTCTATTTTCTCTCACAGTCTCACCTCTCTGTTTCTCTCACAGTCTCACCTCTCTGTTTCTTAGTAACTTCGGAAGGATCCCTAATGGTTGACTGGTTCCTTTGTTAAAGCCTGACAAATTTTGATTCTCAGGCAAAAGTGATGGCGAACCAAGCGCTTTCCAAGCAGTTGAGGAAAGGATACTCACTAAAGCCTCTTCATCTATGATGGTGCCAGACACAATCATTTTGTACACTTGTACTATGATTCGAAATGGTATGCTAGATGGAAGGCGGGGTCTTGCTAGTTGATTCCAATCGAAGGAAACAACTAGATTGCTTGGAGGAGGTATCAGATAAACAACTGGATGAACCTCCTGAACTAGGGAACTTTCCTCCTATTGTAAAGGAACGGGCAGATTGCTACCATGTTCATTAGACTCTGTATTAACAAAAATAATTTGAACGATGTCGTCCTCATTCTCTTTCGAATTTGTATCATCTAAAGGTAGACCTTCCGAAGGCAAAACTGGGTTGAATGCCATTTCAACTTGTTGACTTGGGTCCGGTATGGACTCAGAAGGTTTACTTTCAATGATAGGCATTTCGACCGATAATTGACTTATGTCAGTTGGATTTTCAACTAGTGATGGACTTGGCAAGAGTTTCTTGTATCCAGGTAGGAGTCGTTGTGGTGAAGCAGGACGGTTATCCAAGACACTTTTGGCTTCATCCTAAAAAGGACAACGGTGAAGGGCATGATCGCCTTCACACAACCTACAAGGAAATCTAGACTTTCCTTTTTGTTCATTGACTTCATTTTCACTAGTTGATGGTGTGTTGTCAACATGATCGACAGAGGTTGATGACACTAGATGGTGCAAATGAGGAGACCATTCTCTCAATATTCGCGGAATGCAAGGACAATCTCGATGAAGGTGGTTCCCTTTACAAATTATGCATGGGGATTTGGGTTTGTAAGTTTTGGTGTGCAGATTTTTGTTGGATGATGCATGGTTTCCCCCTTGCTTGACTGACTTCTTCTTCTTCTTTTCCTTCCCTTTCTTCTTCTTCTCAGCTACTTGGTTTTTAGTATCACTAGTTTCACCAAGCGAAGAGGAAGAAGGAGAGGGAGAAACAAATGAAGTAGATAGTGAAGGGACAACTTTAGTATCATCTGGTTGCTGATACGATTGTTGAGGAATCACGGTGTTTTGAACGACAGAGGTTGAGAATAGCCATACTAGTAGGCCAATTGTGATTCATGGAAGGGACAATATAGCCATATATGGAGCACCAATATCTCCCTAAGAAGAGAAAGGACTAGGATTCCCCCCAAGGGGAATTCCTTGATTGGTGGATTCCATTACCTCAACCTAAGATCAACGAAGGAATAGGGATGTTATTCCAAAGTAAATAAATTTAATGCGCTTTGTCACAACTTTCTTTTTCGATTTTTAAGAGTCGAGAAAAAGCTAAAGGTGACTCTAGTCACCTTCAATTTTTAATGAGCCTGAAGTGACAAGTGCTCAGATGGACCTTTTCTTTTAGGGAGTCGAAAAGGAATGAGAGTGACTGCTCTGGAAATCTAGACAGAGGGATTACCAAACCAATCACAAAACTGCAATATACACCTTGGTGGTAAATTAAATAGAAATTATCAAGGACTTTACATATCGCAGTCAATCTTCCCGAATGATGTGTTCAGTGCATTGCGATCGATAGGGCGGTAGACACAACTTCTTAAGGATAAAGGATATCGGCCCATTGTGGTATTCCAATATATACTCGACAGTACAGGGAGCACAAGTCTGTACTGGCACTTGTCATATCAAAGAGGAGGAATAACCCAACCTTCAATGAAAATGATAGTTACCAGGTTTTACAACACTGGAACACGTCTCTCGCCTAGACTTCTATATGTGTTGCATTAGGTTCCAAAGCGTTTTTATGTTCATTGAGATTTGTTTTAGAGTTGATCTTTCTTAGAAGTTTGTCTTTCAAGTTTCACCGCGTGATGTGGATGTTAAATTCCTAAATATGCAATCTAAAATGATAAACAGTCGTTTGTTTTCTTTTAGCAATGAAAATCCTAGCTACTAAGGAAAGAAGAGTATGATTCTTTCAACAGAAAGCAGAGAGCACACACTAAATGCACTTTTCTTAAATCATTTTCCACATGCAGTCTAAATGAAAATGCACATGCATGTATTTGTTTTTTTTTTTTTTTTTTTTTCATTTCCTTAACGTGAGAATGCCAAAAATGAAAACTAAGTACAGATCTAGACTATTTTCTTCAATGTGACACTTCAACAATTTCCTTTCAAAATGAAATGAATACTAAAACGACACTTTCGATTTTGAATGGAAAACTGCTTTCGACACTTCAAATATTGACAATTAAAATCAAATACAATGACAAAAGTACAATCAACTATCTAGAAGAGGAAGACTTTACGACACTCTTCTTCTTGACTCAAAACGATAGTTATGACACTTTTGAATCAAAAGACGACAGTTTGATTAAGCTACTCTTGACAAAGGAGGACTATAAATGATGAAAAATACATAAAAAACATTCACAAATCCTGATCAATGGAGGCTGAATAATGTAAATGAAGAAGGCTTCAACAATGATATACTAATCATAAGTAGCAAATCCACTGAATAGAGCTGAAAACAAGGAGAGAAAACCAATTTTCAAGGAGGAAAACAGTATCATTCAATCATCGCACTTGTCCTTAAGGGAAGCAGGGATACATCTCACTTGCAACACACAGGAGGTGTGATGTATACAGGCTACCACTTACAGATAGTGCGATGGGCCAGGGAACGAAACTGAGTTTGGCTTGTGCTCAACAATTGAGTTCAGTAGTTTCAGCTAAGCTATGATAGACAACAAAAACAAAGTATAAGGGTATGATCTTAGGAGGTCATTGAGATACCACCAGGGCACTTAGGATATTTGCAAGTCAGATTTTCAGTTCATAAACCAACCCAGAGATTGACTGAAGTAGCGTTGATCTACTTTGCACTTGCATAGCAAGAGCAGTTCGAAGGCTAGCTGGCTTAACTTTAGGCTCTGTCTGTAGTTTATAAAGTAAACAACAATAAAAACCAAACAAACTAATCGCTCCCCAGTGGAGTCGCCATTTTGTTTCCAGGAAAACTAGTGTCTTTTCGATCTGCTAGTCCCACTAAGACTGGTAGCTATCTTAGAAACAAACAATCAAAGTAACTTGTGATTTCCTTTATGTATGATAGATAAGAGAGAAGCATAGAGCACCAACCTGAATCTTTCGCTTGGCTCCTTGCTTTTTTTCTCTCTCCCTTGATAGAGCTTGTCACTCCTTTCCTACTTGTCCCGCTTTAGAGAATATATGTAGAGGAAAATAAACAAAACACTATCAAAGCATAAAGATCTATAATACCATAAACAATGCAGAATCAGAAATACATTGACCATACAATAGCAAGATTCACAAATACACAAGTATATGGAGGAAAACTCAAATAACTTTATTAATAGTAGAAGAGAGGATTACAACCCAACTATCTGATCCAGCATCATCCTCCCAGCATGAAAGCCCTCTTCACCACATGAAAAGCAAGATCACCCAACAATACAATGTCTCAAAGAGAAAACACTAGCACTTCCTTACTAATTCCAAAATTCCAGCCTCCAGATCTCTCAGATGAGGGATCCATATATAGATTTCTTGCAAGGGGGTGAGTTAGCTCTGGGTTTTTTATTATTGTCATTTCACTGATAGTTCTTGGTTCCACTTGGAGATCATCCATGGGCGAATTCAGAGAAACAAGTATCATAGGAGAAGTTTCTAGAATATTTCATGATCATCCACTTAGCAAAGCGTCTCATCCATTTGTCTCTTCTCACTCATTGCACCCCACAGAAGGCTCTTTCAGTATGCATCGCACCTGGCTAGTGTAGCAGCTAGTATGCATCACACCTTGACCATGGAGCAGTCAATATGGTCCAATTTTGGCCAGTTCTGAGTAGTTTTTGGGTGGAACTTATGGGAAATGATTTAATCAGTTGACCATGATCCTTTAGGGTATGAAACAAAACTTTTAGGAGTTAAAGAGGCCTTAGTTTATTGACATATATGATTGGGGTTGCAGTGCCCAAATATGTCTATAACAAATGTGAAGTCAGCTCTACAAAGGGCAGCATCAAAGTAGTCAACCTCTCTTTCCTGGATTTTGTATGCTTGGATTTGCTCTTTCATGATCATTAATTGTTCAAAGAATGACTCAAAGACTCAGTCTTCAGGCCTACTAGACTTTCTCAACTTTGTGCTATCAAAGAGGTAGAATCAAATTTTGTAGAGTGCAGAAGACTCTGCAAGATACAATATGTAGGTATCCCAATGCTAAGAATTCTAGACTTCCATATACGGTTCCACTCCTCTAAATCTGAAAGTCTAATCATGCCAGAAAAAACATATGATAAATAGTACGCAATATTGGAAGGCCACAGTGGAAATTGGAATTGGGAATAACCATTGATTTTTATTTTTTTTTTTTTTTGAAATTGTGAAATTTTATAGGAATGATTAATGATTTTCAATTTCAAGCAACAAAGACTTCAAGGTAACTATGCTAAAAACAGGACTTTGACTAAGGTCTTAAGTTGATTTTTTTATCAATCTGGGTTGGGTGACTAGGATAGGATCCATGTCGGGACAATTCTGAAGATGCCCATGTGGTCAGTTTCTTCATTTGATGTCTGTAACCTGCTAAACCTTGGAATTAGCTGCGGAATTCAAAGTTAGCTGCGGAATCAGGTTGCATTCTGCAGCTAATTTGCAAAACCATATTAAAATAGGACACAGTCTTTTGAGGGTCACTACAAAGCATAACCAGTCAATCTTGGACAGCTGAACCTATCAAAGTAGTTGAATTTTTTTATTTCTTTTTTGAAATTGTGAAATTTTATAGGAATGATTAATGATTTTCAATTTCAAGCAACAAATACTTCAAGGTAAATATGCTAAAAACAGGACTTTGACTAAGGTCTTAAGTTGATTTTTTTATCAATCTAGGTTGGGTGACTAGGATAGGATCCATGTCGGGACAATTCCGAAGATGCCCATGTGGTCGGTTTCTTCATTTGATGTTTGTAACTTGCTAAACCTTGGAATTAGCTGCGGAATTCACAGTTAGCTACGGAATCAGGTTGCATTCTGCAGCTAATTTGCAAAACCTAATTAAAATAGGACACAGTCTTTTGAGGGTCACTACAAAGCATAACCAGTCAATCTTGGACAGCTGAACCTATCAAAGTAGTTGATTTTTTTTTTTTTGAATCAATTGAAATGATGAAGTTTATTTTGTCCCCTTTTTCTCCTTTTTTTTTAACATAACAATTATTTTTTTGATCCTCCAGATCACACAAAGTGCAGGAGGAGAGCATATTCAAGAAATTTTTATTTTTTTTAGATGTAAGAAATAAGGTCTCCTAATTACACTTCCCCGACAACGACGCCAAAATGTTTAGTCAATTTAGTGTCCTAAATTGCTCTACATAAATTATCAATTCGGGTATCGTAAACTGATGAAGTGTGGTGCACCATATGTGCTTAGTTAACCTTTTTTCTTATTTCGTTGTTTTATAGTTTATGTTGTTTTTGGGGGTTTTGCTTCTTATGTTAGAATCTAATTTCTAAAGAAAAGAGAAAATGAAACAAATCAAAACTTTGAACAGTTAAATTAATCTAAGTTGGCAAAATATCTAAGAAAAGAAAGCAAAAAAAATAAAGGTGTTGCAATTTAAACTAAAGGCAAAAGTAAAACTTGAAACTACTCTAATGAAAGGCAAGTTGATAATCTCAACTATAATCATATCATTCTGCCAATGTTGGCTCTAGAAACATCATCACATAGCATGAGGAAATTATTTTAAACTATCTAACTTTACACTAATGAAAAGCAAGCCAATAATCTCATTCATAATCATAACATTCCACCAATGTTGGCTCTAGAAACATCATTATATGGAATGAGAGAATGACACTAAACTATCTAATGCTACACTAATGGAAAGGAAGCCAATAATCTCATTCATAATCATAACATTCCGCCAACGTTGGCTCTAGAAACATCATTATATGGGATGAGAGAATGACACTAAACTATCTAAAGCTACACTAATGGAAATCAAGTCATCTCATTCATAATCATAACATTCCGCCAATGTTGGCTCTAGAAACATCATCATATAATCATGAGAGACTAATGTAATAAGAAAATACAAGAAACATGTAAAGAAAAACTAATCTACAATCAACCAGTTGAACACACTTGCATGAATTAAAATTGCATGAATGGAAAATCTAAACTATCAAACTTGAAAGCAATAGAATGACATACTTGAATAAAATCAAAGAAAAACTACAAAACAAAATCTACTCTACCTTACATTCTAATGTGCTCCATGACATCTACTTCACATCTCCTTCCATGTTGAAAACATCAAAGCTTTATTCAAATTCTTCAAAATTACGAAGTACAACAAAGCTCTCCAAAGCTTTCCAAAGCCATCAAGGAAGAACTACAAGCCCCAAGCTAAAGAGCTACCAAAAAGCTAAGATCCTAAATGAAGGAGAGAGATCTCCTATTTATACAAAAAGATGAGAAGTCATCTCATTAATGAGAGTCCATGAAGCTCTCCCTCTACTTCTAGATTCCTAATCAAAATAAGAACTGATAAGACACATGTCTTCTTAGAGTTTCAATACAATTAGGAGATGTGACACATGTCCTCATGATCCCATGATTCTCTCCACTCAAATTTGAATTTGGCCTTCAGGTGCCACATAAAGGTCTTCTAGAAGCCTCCTTTTGACCTACACATGTCAACAATCTCAACCCACTTGTTAGGTATAAGAATATGCACATTATTTTCTAATTTTTAACCACAAATTCACTTAAAAAGGCTAAGAATTAATAAAGTTTGGAAAAAAATAAATGTGGCTCAATGATAATGAAAGTGAGATGAATGTAGTGACATGGTATTGAAATGGAGGTGAAATGGAGGTGATATAATGGACATAATAGTGAAAGTGTAATGGAAATGAATGACAATTTCAAGACCCAACATACCCCCAAACTGAAGCTATTGCATGTCTTCAAGTAATATATATTACATTAATTCTTTTGATCCTTGAGCTTTGGCTTAACTTTGCATGATATCATTTGATAACTTCATACTTCTGCAAAGTGTTTTACTTGAATTGCAACATGGTTGGTTCTTGTGTTACAACCATATTTTGTTGTTTCATTCTTTTTTTGATCTTTGAACTTTGGATAATGATATTTTTTTATTTTTTTTTTGCAAAGTATATCTTTATTGGATTGCATAATGGTTGGTTCTTGTGTGACAACCATGATTGTGCTTGTATCCAATTATCCTTTAAGCACTTCATAATAATAATGCAATAGTTAATATTTTTTTTGAAGTATGTGGACTCCCGAATATGATATGGACATGGAAAGATATGAATATGAATGTATTCCCACTCCCCAACCCCCCCTCTCCCCCCTCCCAACTATGTAGGAAATTTTTATGAAACATGGAAGAGAAATGTTTTTCCAACAATTATCATTCTATCTTTTTATGGAATTCTATGGTCAAAAGTTAGAAAATGGCATACCTTAACTTACCCTTCGAAATGGATGAGTTGTATGTGAGGTGGCTTCAAAAATTTTGATCATAATCTTCTTCAAGTGGCTAAATGAGAAGAGTCATGGATAAAGAGTCAAGATGACTTTTTATTGCTTCTACTAAAACTTGTTGAATCTGCTCCAAAATGCTAAAAATAATAGTCTTCATGTCTTAAAAACTCATTGGCACAATCCCTACTATTTATACCCGCTTTGGAATTAGTGCCTCAAGTCGAATGTTGCTTCTTTTCAACAATTGATTTCATTATTTACCGTTTCAAACTCTAATGATGGATTTATCATTATGTAGATCTTGTTGATATCTTTCCAATGACACTTGAATCATCAAAACCTGATTTTGTATGAGAAAGTTAGGCTCATTTGAACAATGAGATTTTTTTAGCTACGGAATGGCTTTAGCTGCAGAATGGCTTTAGTTGTGGAATGACTTTAGCTGCGAAATGTGCGCAATATCTGTAGCTAAAAATCTTGAATAAAAAGTTAGCCATTCATTTTTCAACATCAGTCCAAAATTAATCAATACCTTCAAAAAAGTGAGTAAATAATTTATTCATTTCATTGATTCAAAATTGTTTTTTTTTCTTAACATGCGGCGACTTAGTGTGGGGACTTAGTGATAACACACACCTTGACTTCCCTTTGACCAGGGTCTTTTTCATTGACTTGGATCAAGTGGATAGGTCACCATCTATGTACTGACATTTTCCTAGCTACCCATGTGGCTCGTTTCATCTCTTGACACCTATAACCTACAAAAGCATAAAAATGGCTGTTGAACTGCCAGTTAGCTGCATAACAGAGTTGTATTCTGCAACTAAAAGACAACAGACCATCAGTTTTCTGATTTAAGTTATTGGAAAAAAGATTTTATGCAACCAAGTACCAGGGAGAAAGCCCAAGATCACAACTGGTGCACAGGACCAATCATTCATGATCTGCTATATACTTTTTTAAATTTTCTTCACTGTCTACCTGGTAAATAAAAAGCTTTGTCAATGGTATATGAAGCAAAATAGTTTCAGTGATGGAAATATATTAGAGTAATGGAAATGTATGATCTTTTCAACAGCTTTGATGACTCCTATAGCAATCGTCTGATGGATGTCCCTGACTGCAAAACGACCCAATGGAGGATACTCAGCAAAGGATTCGACAACTAGCAAACTTGATGGCAATGTGGCAAGTGTGGAAATCCAACACAAGGGCATAACCATTTCCAATCTGTCCTAGATGATTCATAATAATAACCTGTGCGATAAATTTGGTAGCTTCCTTTGCTAGATGCCACATTTATCAGTTCATTAATTAACTCTGAATCTAACTGTCTAAGAGTCTTTCCTTCCGAATCTAAAACACTCACATCATTTAATTAACCGTTCAAGCAGTGTTGTATTGTATCATCTTGCTGTTAAACGGCAAGTGACAAATCAGGTGTTAATGAGTTACAGACCGGTGGCAAAAGGCGGGAGACGTGTAATCATGGTTAATTGTCAGCACGTCATTTATTAAAATTGGAATTACCCTCCCCAAGCAGCCAAATTAAATCAAACTGCCAGTTTATTAATTCAAATTTCATTTTTTCCTCTCTCGGCTTGCAAAAATGGGCTTCAAAGAACTGTCAAAATCTCTAAAACTACTTCAAATACCTTAAAACTATTTTTGGGTTATCTAATTGACCCTATTGCCAAAAAAACCCATGTTTTATTTTTCCCAAATTTGTCTCTCTTTGCTTGGCTGTATCGTGCAGTTAACATTTGACATTCTTCAGTCTTTTGCGTTTTCCTAAATTGCTGCATTCGGCTGTGAAATTTTGAATCAGTACCGATATAGTGAAGATGACCCTAGCAATGAAGATGACTCTAAGAGTGAAGGATATGAACGTCTAGGAGGAGATGTGAAGTCATATCTACAAAGGGCAACATCAGCGTAGCCAGTCTCTCTTTCCTGGATTTTGTATGCTCGGCTTTGCTCTTTCACGATCATTAATGGTTCAAAGAATCACCCAAAGACTCGGTCTTCAGGCCTACCAGACTTTCTCAACGCTGTGCTATCAAAGAGGCAGAATCAAATTTTGCAAAGTGCAAAAGACTCTACAAGATACAGTATGTAGGTACCCCAATGCTAAGAATTCTAGACTTCCATGTATGGTTCCACTCCTCTAAATCTAAAAGTCTAATCACGTCAGAAAAAAAAATGGATGATAAAAAATGCGCAATATTGGAAGGCCAAAGTGGAAACTGGAATTGGGGATAGCCATTGATTTTTTTTTTTGAAATTGTGAAATTTTATAGAAATGATTAATGATTTTCAATTTCAGGTAGCAAATACTTCAAGGTAAATATGCTAAAAACAGGACTTTGACTAAGATCTTAAGCTGATTGTTTTATTAATCTGGGCTGGGTGACTAGGATAGGATCTGTTGACACCTAATCCGAAACGGATGGGTGAACCGGACAGTCATCCAGAAGATGAACTGATCCGTTTTATTTGTATATATAAATGTAGATTACCTAATGAATAATAACATCAGTTTTCTCTCGCTCATTAAGCCTGGAGTTACCCTGGCCTGACATGGTATCAGAGCACAGGTCCCAGAAATAGTAACTCCTGCCTGAGAGCCTGGCGCTGCCTGGAGACTGCCGCTGGCTGGAGACTGCGGGCTGCCTGCAAACCACTGACATTGGTAACGTATGACTGTTTTTTGGATCCGCGTGAACAATTTTTTTTAAAAGGCGTTATCAAACTCTCCGTATTGTCCATATCGAGGTGTATAGCCTGTTGGAAACCATTGTTTGCAGCGTTAAGCCTGTTGGAAACCATTGTTTGCAGCATTAGGATATTCGGTGTATAGCCTGTTGGAAACCATTGAAACGCTTTACTGTTATGCCTTGCTTTCTTATTAAGAATGCATTTTCATGACTGTTGGTATGACTGCCTTGTTAAGGGTTGCGATGCTTTGATTCTGCCACTGTAATTTTAATGGCCGCTGCCCACTGATGACACTGCCCACTTCACGCTTTGATTCTGCCTGATGATCGCTCTGCCACTGTAATTTTAATGGCCGCTGCCCACTGATGACACTGCCCACTTCACGGGAAAAATAAAAAAAAATAAAACAGCAAACCTAACCTGAATTCGGTCAGAGGGTTTGGAATGGTGGATAAGATCAGTGGTGTCATGCGCTGATCTTCTTGTTGTAGCAGCCCGCGACTCAGTAGTTATTAATACTTGTCCGGTCCGAGTTGTTCAATCGTCCAAGCAATTAAAATCGGTTTAGCTTTAGTGGATACCGTACAGGCTGAGCTTTTGTGTGTTGAGAAAGTATTTGTTATGGTAGTGCAGTAGCCTGATATATATTGTAACAGAATTTTGAAGTGTAGCAATGGTGATTTAAAGCAGAGTTTTGAAGTGTAGCAATGGTGAATATGGCCTGATTTTGAATGATTTTGCATATATATATATGGTGATATAAAGCAGAGTTTTAAAATGATTTTTTTTCTCCATACCAAAATCATTTTTTAAAGCAGAGATATACACAGTAATTCTCCATATCAAAATCATTTTTTTTTTTAAAGCAGCAGAGGTTTTTTTAAGAGTATTTTTCTCATCAGAAGTATATATCAGCAAAAGTTTTTTTTATATCAGCAGCAGTAACAAAATGCATTCAATCATCTCTATGATAGGAATAGTTCTCACTGGCAAGGAGAACTATCCTGACTGGTCCCGGATGGTACAGCACACCCTCATTTTCAATGAGCTGTGGAAAGGAGTGTGTGTCGGAGAAGGAGACAATGACCAGAAAAGCTACATCACGACAAAGAAACTTGCCATCTGGGAAAACAAGAACAGCAAAGCATATGCACTAATAGACCAGCATCTGTAAATACAGGAGGTGAGTCGTCACCTTACAACATGTACAACTGCCTTTGAAGCTTTACAAAAGCTGAAAGAGCTCTAATGACTCACATTCTGCACTTGAAAGTTCGTGCAACTTATGATCAAACTCTTCCACTCTTG
>APFE030230112.1:130261-225032 GCA_000404065.3 Pinus taeda
TGAAAGATTCAGAACGATGCTTGGACTCACCGACATCCCTTCAGATTAAGGGGGGGAATGTTGACACCTAATCCGAAACGGATGGGTGAACCGGACAGTCATCCAGAAGATGAACTGATCTGTTTTATTTGTATATATAAATGTAGATTATCTAATGAATAATAACATCAGTTTTCTCTCGCTCATTAAGCCTGGAGTTACCCTGGCCTGACAGGATCCATGTCGGGACAATTCCAGAGATGCCCATGTGGTTGGTTTCTTCATTGGATGTCTGTAACTTGCTAAACCTTGGAATTAGCTGTGGAATTCACAGTTAGCTGCGGAATCAAGCTACATTCCGCAGCTAATTTTCAAAACCTTATTAAAACAGGACGCAGTCTTTTGAGGGTCACTACAAACCTAACCAGTCAATCTTGGACAGCTGAACCTATCAAAGCAATTGGATTTATTTATTTATTTTTATTTTTTTATTGTTTCCTTTTTTTTATTGAATCAAATGAAATGATGAAGTTTATTTTGTCCCATTTTTCTTTTTTTTTAGCATAACAATTCTTTTTATGATCCTCCAGAACACAGAAAGTACAAGAGGAGAGCATACTCAAGAAATTATTTTTTTTTAGATGTAAGAAATAAGGTCTCTTAATTACGCTTCCCTGGAAACGGCGCCAAAATGTTTAGTCAATTTAGTGTCCTAAATTGCTCTACATAAATTATCAATCCGGGTATCATAAATTGATGAAATGTGGTGCACCATATGTGCTTAGTTAACCTTTTTTCTTACTTCATTATTTTATAGTTTATGTTGTTTTTGGGGGGTTTTGTTTCTTATGTTAGAATCAAATTTCTAAAGAAAAGAGAAATGAAACAAATCAAAACTTTGAACAGTTAGATTAATCTAAGCCGGCAAAATATCTAAGAAAAGAAAGCAAAAAAAATAAAGGTGTTGTAATTTAAACTAAAGGCAAAAGTAAAACTTAAAACTACTCTAATGAAAGACAAGTCGATAATCTCAACTATAATCATAACATTCCGCCATTGTTGGCTCTAGAAACATCATCACATAGCATGAGAAAATGATCTTAAACTATCTAACTTTACACTAATGAAAAGAAAGCCACTAATCTCATTCATAATTATAATATTCTGCCAATGTTGGCTCTAGAAACATCATTATATGGGATGAGAGAATGGCTACACTAATGGAAAGCAAGCCAATAATCTCATTCATAATCATAACATTCTGCCAATGTTGGCTCTAGAAACATCATTATATGGGATGAGAGAATAACACTAAACTGTCTAATGCTACACTAATGGAAAACAAGTCATATCATTCATAATCATAACATTCCACCAATGTTGGCTTTAGAAACATCATCTTATAATCATGAGAGAGTAATATAATAAGCAAATACGATAAACATATAAAGAAAAACTAATCTACAATTAACCAGTTGAACACACTTGCATGAATGGAAAATCTAAACTATCAAACTTGAAAGCAATAGAATGACATACTTGAATAACATCAAAGTAAAACTACAAAACAAAATCTACTCTACCTTACATTCTAATGTGCTCCATGACATCTACTTCACATCTCCTTCCATGTTGAAAACATCAAAGCTTTATTCAAATTCTTCAAAATTACAAAGTACAACAAAGCTCTCCAAAGCTTTCCAAAGCCATCAAGGAAGAACTACAAGCCCCAAGCTAAAGAGCTACCAAAAAGCTACAAGCTTAAGAACTAAAAATCTAAGCTCCCAAATGAAGGAGAGAGATCTCCTATTTATACAAAAAGATGAGAAGCCATCTCTTTAATGAGAGTCCATGAATCTCTCTCTCTACCTCTAGAGTCCTAATCAAAATAGGATTTGATAAGACACATGTCTTCTTAGATTTTCAATACAATTAGGATATGTGACACATATCCTCATGATCCCATGATTCTCTCCACTCAAATTCGAATTTGGGCTTCGGGTGCCACATAAAGGTCTTCTAGAAGCCTCCTTTTGACCTACACATGTCAACAATCTCAACCCACTTGTTAAGTATAATCATATGCACATTATTTTCTAATTTTTAACCACAAATTCACTTAAAAAAGCTAAGAATTAATAAAGTTTGGAAAAAAATAAATGTGGCCCAATGATAATGAAAGTGAGATGAAAGTAGTGACAATTTCAAGACCCAACAAGACTTAAGATAGTACTTGGGTTTGCAAGGCTCCAATGAAAGAACCAGATTTTGATTTGGAGCACACTAAGGAAACCTTCATGGAAGCTAGGAAGAGCTTCGCTGATGCCTTCACCTCAGGAAGAAAAGATAGACCAGAGCCAAAAATGGACACATCGATGCTCACGACATTCCTAGAAACATGCATGAAGCTACTGCGTGACAGTAACTCTGTAAAGCGATTGCAGGAAATCATTAATAGATGCCCTGGGACCGCGCAAGGAGAACCGTGCATAGTCCAAAAGATTGGAAAGCATGCGACGAGGATGGGAAGAGAAATGAGGTTGACCGCATAGATTGGAGAATATGAGATGGACCAAGTAATTCTAGACCTAGGGTTGGACGCGAACGTTCTGTCGAAGCAGACATGGGAGAACATGGGAAGGCCTATGCTGCAATGGTCTCCTATCCAACTGCGAATGACGAACTAGCAAAAGATAATACCGATGGGGAGATTACAGGAATCACCATGGACATTGAAAGAGTAAGCACACTAGCAGACTTTGAAGTGATAGAGATTTTTTATGATAGCAATCCCTACCCTGTGCTATTAGGAATCGATTGGGCCACTGACATGAACAGGGTGATAAATCTGAAGAAGTGCAAAATGATTTTTGAGAAAAAGGCTCTACGCATAGTTGTACCTTTGGACCTTACTGAGGGATCGTGCTACACTGAGCCAGTGTGCGACTATGAAAGCAACGATGATTTGGACAACATCTATAAGATAACCACACGAGAGCAAGACTGGGTAAATCCCACCATGGATGGACGAATCTCATGGGAGCGTGAAATCTCCTGTACATCATATTCAAATGAAGAGATAGAGTGATGGCAGAACCATTACATGAGTTAACCACGCTACGTATCAATGGAAGTAAGGAATCTGCCTACTTATGATGGTTTAAGTGAGATAGATGCTTTCCTGAACAAATTTGAAAGGGAGGTGCTAGAACAGCAACATTTCGAGGCTTTGAAATTGGTACTACGTGCTATGCCCATGAGGTGGTGGGGTACACACCAAGGAAGCTTTGAGGAATGGTGTGAATGTAGGAGAATGACAAGCATGCATTTTGGGAAGCCTCAAATGTGACTAACAAACATGAATGACGAACGGGATGGTCCACTTGTGTATCTTTCCTAGAGGGCACAGGCATATGGTAAAAAACCTGTGCGGATGCACATGAACTTTGCGTTCGGGAACACAGTTAATAAGAATGTGTTAGCAGGGAAATTGTGCAAATGGTCCCTCCAGTTGGGACGAAGAAGTGTGGAAAGAACGAGTGTGTAGAAGGTTACCCATGCAGAATCATTTAACGAAGTGTGCAAAGCATTGAACAGGGTATATACTGCGCAACGGAGTGATTCGAACCTGCGCGTACCAACAATTCTATGGGCTTATAGGACAACGTGAAAGAAACTGATGGGACCGACACCTTCTAGGCTGGCCTATAGAGCAAACATTGTAGTCCAATAGAGTATAATATGCCTAGTCCATGCATAGCAGTGCTGCTAGATATGATGGTTCGCGGAGCCTTGGAAGAAGGGATGGCACAACTGAAGGAAGAAGAATGCTTGGGACCCGAGGAAGAAATCCGACAAGGTGATCTTAAGCTCCAAGAACTCATGAAAGAAAGAATGCAGTTAAGGGAGAAAAGTGATCTGGTGGAAGCGAAAGTCAAGAAGCTTGAGGAAGAAATAAAGAAGGATTTTCTCGATAAGAAAATCGAGGTGATAAAACAAGGTGTGCACACTCCGGTGACAAATTTGGGGGCTACCGTCGACAGTTGACCAGCTTCATGCCTTGTATTGGACCTTATATTACTAAAGGGATCACCCATGGTGGCGCGATAAAGATAGTAAAGTGCGTGAAAATAAAAATAAAAGGTGGATTTTTTTCCAGAGAAAGTGATGAATGGTTGGTTGAATCCATATACAGGTGGTGCGGCCACCTGTATAGCTGTGGGAAGTACAATCTTAGCGCTCCAGGCAGTTGAAAGGAGGCACAAGACTATAAACTACTCTACTCGAGAGCTGCGTGGTGTCAGGGATGCGCACAGGAGAAAAGTGTCACAAGGTCCGCGACCGTGCAAGGGTGGTTGCGCTGCTGCGCAGGTTGGCTAGAAAGTGATCATCGTAGTTACTATTCACGATGTGATGCTTGACTTGAGACCAAATGGATTGGGTAACAAGCATATAATATGAGATTTATGGGCAATATTTGGGAAAATTTGTAGCCAAAGGAGCATTAACGGACCAGATTTGGGGGGAACGATCGAATTCAAATTCAAAAGGCACTATATATTGCAAAGGGCTGCCTAGCAAACAACACTTGGTCATTTGCAAATTGAATTGTCGTGTGGCTCATGTATTCTGAGCTGAGACCTATTTGTCCTATGGAGAGCGTTGTTTGAGCACCTGATTGAACGGTTGAGAGAGTTCTGGACAAACAAGATGGCAACCTCTGAAGAAGCTAGGGAAATCGCAGAAATGACCACCGAAGAAGCCGCGTAGGCCATAACCATAGAATATGCCCCTGAGAGTGTCGGCATTATTGTGGAAATACCTAAATCACCACACACACAAAGGCCAAAGAAATATAAACAACCCATGATTATCGTGTGTGTGTCCCCTCAAAACCCACTACAAACTAGATTAACAATGGAGGAAAAAGGGAAAGCAGTAAACCTGGAAACCGATGTGGAGGAAGAAGACCTTGAGGATATCATAATCGAAGAGGATGAGGATGAGGGCATGGAGGAAGAAACTAAGGGAGTGGTCTCTCTAACTAAGCTGCCCATGTATGTCCGTCCACAGAAGGGGAAGGCAAAGGTGCCTAAGGACCTTGATGAGAGCAAGAGCTCTCTTCAGAATCTGCTCCTCCTGGATAATATAATTTTTGAAGGAATGCACTTGGGAAGGGTGTCAAGGTTAAAGTTCAAAGACTTGGCGACCACGCACCTCATGAAGCCAAAGAAACACACTACGGTGAGAGTCATAGAGTTGGATCTGCGCAAGTGGTTATGCACAGTTGAAAAGGCAGGGTTGTTGAACCTGCTCTAGGTGCCACATTACCATCACGCCCCAGTGACTATATTCATCATCACGCAGCTGCTCTGCCTGGTGCATGGTGGGTGTTTGTGGCTAAAGGATCCCATCCCCATCACAGACCACCTAATCCATCGAATTACTCGACTCCCGTGTGAAGGATAAGACCCAACAGACATTTCAGAGGGTAAAAGTAGTGATTTGCCCATCACAGAGGCCATGAAAAAGAAATACAACCTGGAGAAGAAGAAGAGGGACTACGCAATCTCCAATATCAACAACAAGGCATTCAGAGTTATGACTCGGATACTAGAGGGTAAGGTCATGTGGAAGTGTCGCATGGATGAGGTGCCAGCGCCGATGGTTGCACTTGTTGAACAGTGTGCAGAACGGGTCCAGTTTAACTGGTCTGAATTCTTGTGCAAGGAGTTCCTAGAAAATTGTCACGAGGCACGGGAACAAGGGAAAACCTTCAACTATGCATGGCTTCTATTGCCCATAGTGCTGGTGGGTGGGGAATTGCCCGAGGATAGCCATTTCCCCACAATTACAAGGGATCTCCCTAAGGCCATGAAGTACGCTTCGTTGTGGACCACTAAAGATGCACTCTGGATCCGCGACAGTAAAATATTCTGGGTGTTCATGGAGATGAACATCAGAATGGGGATTAACCGCAAGCCGTGGTTATCACCCACTATCTACAACAACCTACTAAGTTTCATCGAGATTAAAGTGGACTTTCATCACATCTACCTTAGGGCATGCAAGGACCCTATAAAGAAGTGGAATAAACTACCCTATATACCCACAGATGATGTGATATTCGACATACTTGAGACGTGGCCACTGGAATGGCGTGCTCCAAACAACTCTCTAGTGGAAAATTCTGTTGTGGAGAAAAAGAAGGAGGAGGCAAAATAGCATGTGGCATAGTTGGCAGAAAAGAGAAGAAAAGGATCAGCATCAGCAAAAGTGCAGGAGGCGCGGGACGTTGCGTAGATAGCAACAAAACAATAGAATTCCGCAACAGAAGCACAGAAGGCAGTAGCTATAGAGCGCGACGACCAAAAGTCGCCTTCGCCTGAGCAGGAGCAAGAGATGGAAACAGAGATAGAGGAGGGCGGCGTAGACCCATAGACAGCGTCAACACAGTTGAAGCGCCAATGCCCGAGAGAGAAGATGGGGTTGCGCAAGAAGGTAAAAGTGTTTAATATGTCTATCAACCCAATCACCCTTACCGAGGGGGATATGCATGATATAGGAGAGAATGTGTGCAACGTCACCACAGAGGCCCTCTAGAACTTTGCGGAGGAGAATCAAATTGTGTTGGGGTCCCTTTGAGCACAGATTCAAGAGTTGTAGGTGCGCACTCCTCAGGCTGGTACTCTCTCGACCAGCCTCGTAGTAGGAACAGTCGCAACTAAGGAAATGATGCATGCTCGTACGACCAACACAATAGTGCTACCAAAAGGGGCACTGGTTACAGCAAATGAGGTTGACAGGCCTACAGTCAGTACATTGAAAGGAATAGGGATTAGCATGGATGTGCTCCCTCGAGAGACGCTCTATGTTCCGCAACATGGGATTACTACAGAATTGTGGGCTAGGGAGAGTCACATGTTGTAAGTGTTGAGTGAATAGAGGATCAACATGGAGTAGTTGAGCTCGCAGCGTGACGAGGTCGTGTCTCAGAACAGGCAGATGATTCAGGTAATTGACGAAGCCTGCTAGATGGTCCCTAAGCCGGCCATCCCAGCAAAGGCTCGCATCCCGAGATTAGTAGCAGGGGTGCATGAGGTACGAGAAGAAATGACCAAGGTTTAGTTGGAGCCGAACCTTCAGATAGCAGAGCTTCTGTTGAAGGCACAACTTTCAAATCCTCCAGAGGTAAGGGAACAGTGCGCAAGCGCCATTACATCGAGGATGGAGGAGATCAACAATGCAATGAGGGACTACACCAAAATTTTGGAAGAATCGTTTGAGGCCCTCACCAATCTGCAAGAGGACCCAAACATACATCGCTTAGAAATAGAGGTGTTAGTTTCAGTCTTTGCAACCTGTCACCAGTGACTAAGATGGGCTCTTCCTATGTTTGGTTTTGTTAAAAAAAATTGCACATGATCCTCAGTGCAAAACATGTCATAAGCATGTCCATCAGAAGCAGCTCAGAAAAATATTTCCAACAGTGTATCACACTCCCAAAACTAGTTTCTAGATCAAAAGATATGACCAAATGAATCATTGACTCAAAAATCAACCAGTGCAACAGTTTATTTAACGATCTTGAGGAAGCTAGGAGATGTCAGTGGCTGGTTTTGTGGTTTCATTGTGATAGACAAGGAGAGAACATAGCATTTGAGGTCTATTGCCCTACTGCTAATCCTCATCTCAACATATGGCAAGCTCTTTTCTCTACTTTGATTGAAAGAGATATCCATGAATCTGTTGAGAGGTTGGTCTGTCCAAATCAGTTTTTTGCAGATGCAGTTCTTGGTAATTGAGAACCTGCTTCCAATTCATGGCATAGGGCACTGTACATTGCTAATGGTGATATTTCTGGTGAAAGGTTTACAACTTCTGGTCTCATGGTTCTAGAGAGGAATTACTTGGAGATTTATAGGTATGAATCTTGGGGAGGTTCAACTATTCCAACATTTATGACTTGACAACAGTTTATTACAACAAGATCACTAATGCAAGTATCCATGATCATATTAAAAAGCTATTAGACTGGAACTATGCTACCAAAGATGCAAAATACATGGTTTTGTCCAACAAACTTGGGTGAGGCAATTGTTATGGTCTATGATGTTATGGGATATGAACTCTGGAAGCCATACCTTCGTGCCATGATGGAATGTGACATGAAAGCAGTGAGTATAGGTTCAAAGAGTAAAACAGAGGTTTTGGAGACTTGCTTGTAGCAGGATTTCAAGAGACTTTCGGGGCCGTCAAACCATTGAAGCACAAACCCTCCACTTACTCTGGTTCCTGGGAAGTGGATTTGCAAGAAAAGTAGAACTAAAGCTATGAAAAGGTATTTAAATCACATCTCTTTGGGAACCCCATGATCATATCAATAGACCTAGAAGTTAGCAAGGTGGTTCTACAAAATGATGGCAAGATATTTGTTCCCTCTTATCCCAAGTCACTCAACAAGCTCAAGGGGAAGTATTTAATACTTATGCTAACTGGGAACTTGCAGAAGAAGCTGCACAGCCTCAAATGGGGCTTTCTCAAATATATATAGCTGAAAGAGCAGATAACTGTGGACATAGAAAAATACATTATGAACTCTATGACAAACTGGAAGGACAATCAACTCGTTTACTCTTGAAAGCTCTAATGAGTCTTAGCACGGGAGATGACACCTTCAACGATTCAACTTGTGGCAACAAACCTATTGCATTGTTTTGACGTGATTTAATTCCTTATTTATAAGTTTGATTTATTTTATTTGACCACATAAAAACATATTTAGTGGTTCTTTTTTTTTATTATTTTGATTCCTATGATTAGAAAATAAAAATTAAGATGTAATAGGGTATATATAGGATAATTTTTGAGATGTAAGGGGTCAATTTTGCAGCAAAGTGAGGCTGCTTTAGACTGCATAAAGCTTCTTCGGAATATTATTTTCAATGGAACAGTTTCTCACCTTTAGATTTGGGATCCATCACAGAGTTTAATGTCCAACATGTGTTCCTTGTAAGATCACTTACATACTGTGTTCCTTGTAGGAATCCATCCACGCAAGTTGCTCCTATCACAATGATTTTGTCGTTAAATGCAGTGATTATCTTTGAAGAATCCATCCTCTATTAGATGCTTTATTGAGTAACCCAGTGTTTCTTTTTCTTCTAACACTGCCACCGTAGATCCATCCTTTGATTGATGCTTGTAGGGTAGCAGGCTTTCTCCTCTTTCCTTCTCTCATTTACATCTTTTATCTGGCTGAACATTTCACTTACTTTGTCAGTAGAAAATGGCCACGATTCCATAGCCCAATGGTCCCTTCTCTTGCTGTTTTCAACCCTCAACTTTCAATCAAATCCTCATACTTCATAGCTAGCCTAAGATTCACTTATTGCAGCCACAATTTGTTGGCAAAGAGAGAGCCCTCTCTGGTCTGGCAGGGCTAGTTCCAGCCTTCGCAACCTGTCACCAGTGATCAAGATGGGCTATTACTATGTCTGGTTTTGTTAAATTTTTTGCACATGATCTTCAGTGAAAAACATGTCATAAACATGTCCATCAGAAGCATCTCGAAAAAAGATTTCAAAAGGTATATCACACTCCCAAAACTGAATTCTGGATCAGAATTTATGACCAAGTGAATAATTGACTCAAAAATCAACTAGTGCAGCAGTTCATGTAATTAACAATCCTGAGGAAGCTAAGAGATGTCAGTGGCTAGTTTTGTGGCTGCATTGTGATAGACAAGGAGAGAACATAGCATTTGAGGTCTATTTCCGTGCTGCTAATCCTCATCTCAACATATGGTGAGCTCGTTTCTCTGCTTTGATTGAAAGAGATATCCATGAATCTGTGCGGAGGTCAGTTCGTCCAAATCAGTTTTTTGCAGATGCAATCCTTGGTAATTGAGAACCTGCTTCCAATTCATGGCATAGGGCACTGTACATTGCTGACCAATTCATAGCATAGGGCACTATACATTGCTGATAGTGATATTGTTGGTGAAAGGTTTACAACTTCTGGTCTCATGGTTCTAGAGAGGAATTACTTGGAGATTTATAGGTATGAATCTTGGGGAGGTTCAACTATTCCAAAATTTATGACTCGACAACAATTTGTTACAATAAGATCACTGATGCAACTATGCATGATCATATTAAAAATATATTAGATCAGCACTACGCTACCAAAGTTGCAAAATACATGGTTTTTCCCAACAAACTTGGGCGAGGCAATTGTTATGGGCTATGATGCTATGGGATATGAAATTTGGAAGCCATACCTTCATGCCATGATGGAATGTGACATGAAAGCAGTGAGTATAGGTTCAAAGAGTAAATCAGAGGTTTTGGATACTTGCGTGTAGCAGGATTTCAAGAGACCGTCGGGGCCATCAAACCATTGAAGCACAAACCCTCCACTTACTCTGGTTCCTAGGAAGTGCATTTGCAAGAAAAGTACAACTAAAGCTATGGAAAGGTATTTAAATCACACCTCTTTGGGAACCCCGTGATTGTATCAGTAGACCTATAAGTCAGCAAGGTGGTTCTACAAAATGATGGCAAGATATTTGTTCCCTTTTATCCCAAGTCACTTAACGAGCTCATGGTGAAGTCTTCAATACGTATGCTAACTGGAAACTTGCAGAAGAAGTTGCACAACCTCAGAGGGGGTTTTCTCAAATCTATACTGCTGAAAGAGTAGATAACTGTGGACATATAAAAATACATTTTGAGCTCTATGAAAAACTGGAAGGACAATCAACTCGTTTACTCTTGAAAGCTTTGATGAGTCTTAGCCCAAGAGATGACATGGAATGTCTAAAAAAATAATTCAAAAAGTTCATCTCGAGTTTGGTCTCATTGCCAGTTAAGCTGCTTGAAGCAAGGCTCTACAACTCATTGAAGGAAAAGCAAGAATGGTTAAGATGGTACACAAAATCATAGAAGAGAAGAGGTCAAACTATGCCACCTGCAATTACCCAAATCGTCCAAAGGATGTGTTAGACATGTTACTACAGGAAACAAATGATACAATAGAGCAATACTTCTCTATGGATGTTATATGTGATAAAATGATAGATTTGATGATTCCAGGAGAAGTGGCATTGCGCTTAGGGATGTTGGCACTGCGTGTTTGGGGCAGTGGAGGTGGCGCTATGCGTTCAAGTCGGAGCACTACGCGTATAGGCTGAGCACTGCATGTAGGGTGATTATGGCAGTGTAAAAAACCACTACAATGTGTGTTCAAGAGGGAATTGCGTGTTGAGCCAGCAAGGGCCAAAAAGACTCCAGCTACCTAAAACTTCAAAAATCACCCTCTCTTCCCTCAAGCAACTTAATGGATAGAAATCCAACTCCCTGGACATATGAGTGGGATGGAGACGATTCAATTCACAGTCAAAAGTAAATATCTCCACCAGCTTCAGGAAAGGTCATCTTCCTACTCCCACTACAAGGCACTTTTCACAACTGAGGCGTCCACGGGTTGCAACTGATATTGCTTGTAGGAGAAAGCCTACCAAATGGAGTGCCATTGAAGAAAAAACTTTGCAAAAGGAAGTTGCCAAGTATGGTAAAGGGCGTTGGAAATTCATTCTTGAGAAAAACCGTGATATTTTTGAAGAGAGAACTGAGGTGGATCTAAAGGATAAGTGTCACAATATTGCAAGGCGTGAAGGACTCCATGTTGCTTAAACAAATTCCTTTTGATGTTGCGTGCAATTTTAAAATTTTCCTGCTCTAGTGTATAATCCAATGAAACTTGGATCGTGTTCAACAAAGGTTAAGAGACAGGAAAATCGCCCTTAAAGTGACTGATAGTTGAGTGGAACTATTAGGTAGTATGGGTTATGATCCAATTATGGTGCAAGGACAGTAAAAGTGATTCAGCAGCGTGTAGAAAATGAACTAGGAAAGGAAATCCTCGGGGGTGATGTCAAGGAAGAGGATACGGTTCTTGTGTAGATATTTTAGGCAATAAAAAAGAGATCTCATGGGAAATTAAAGGACTTCTGGCATCATATTGAGTTTGTTAGCACTTGAAATTTCATCTCAGGCTGAAAAAGGCAAACCTCAAGGCAACATCAAACCATTTAGCCTCGTAGCTAGCCCTACGAGGCAAGAGAAGGCTCTCTCCGGTCAATCTCAGTAAAATCTTCAATGGATGAGATGACCAATAGGGTAACACTGATTTTAGGCTAGTAAACTGATCAAAAGGGTTGATTTGGGATTTTTAGGGTTTTTGGTGGCAAATTGAGGGGATGGCAATTTTGGGTGCAGGGGATTGGACACAGTTTCTGCAAGGGGTTCTTTGGGGTGAGGTAGGAGATAGTATTGATGCCTTTGATTGAGGTGGATGATTAGGAATGACAGGTGGTGATTTAAGGAGAGCAAACAATAACTTTGAATTCTCCTTAAACAGTAGAAAACATTGAAATTAAACAAACTTAAAAGCAGAGCATGACAGTCATGAATTCTTACTTTAACACTTCGTTTGTTTAATATGCAGAAGGAAAAGAAAGGAAATGATTTCACATAACACACTTACAGGTACATAGAGAAACACACCATCAATACATGTAACCACAAGAATCCCAAAAAGGACTGCAAAACCCTGGTCTTCCTTAGCCAAAAATTGCAGAGATACGGTGAAATAATATAATGATAGCTTCTCCCTCAAGAGTCCAACCATGAAAATGAACAAGAAAGTACATAATATAGATCATCTAACCTCTTTCCCTGCCTCCATGGGTCGATCTCACTATCTTAGGAGCTGTTTCAACCACTTCTAAACTTAGCACTAAAAACTAGGCAGTCAAAACAACTTGCCTCTATAAACTAGGAAACCAATTCATTCATTAAATGTTTGCTATTTCATGAATGAATCTTCTAGAATAGGTAAATAAGTGTCATTTCAACATGAAAATACATTAATTACATCAAAGAGGGTGAAAAATCCCATCTCAAGTCAAAACTGGTCAAAGCTGGGCGAATTCCTGAGCTGTAGATGAATTCCTGTGAAAACTGCCCAATGGGTTGCGTACCTCTGCCTGACGGGTCGCGCTACTTTGGAGCTGATTTTGAGGTACTTCCAGGTGTCCAAATTAGGCAAACGTGGGCTTTTTGGAAAGGTATGGATGTCTACTTTCCACTTCAAGTGGAATTTCTGAATTTGGTGGTCATTTTCCCCTCCAAACTTGCAATCTCCCAAGCCTGCTTTTTGTGTGTCAAAAATGTGGCAGAAAGTCATTTTTTGCTTGTTTTTTGACTCTCTGGAGGCCCAAAACTTGATGAAATTTCTTAGTAATGGCTGAGCAAGTGTAACTTTCCATTCCAAATCTGGAAATTCTGAGTTTTTGCAAAATGGAGTTGCCGGGATGAAGGGTCTCATAGGGGGTGAGACCCGTTAATCGAGAAAACTTGTAAATTGCCTGAAAAAACCAAAATTTACGCAAAATGCTCAAAATTTCTTGGGATTTGTGTTGTGGCTAGGCTATTTAGTGCCTTGATCCTTGAGTGAAGCCTCGACCAAGATATGGAGGGGATCGGGCCTCTTTCTCCATTTTTTTGCTTTGACCAACCGCCTTTGGAGCACCTTCATCTTTGCCTTGCACACGTGCATCTGTGCCCAATAATGATTCTTCATGTTTCTTAGCAATTTCTTATCTTGGTTGTCCTTAGCCAACATCCTCTCTAAATGAGCATTGAGTCGGATAAGCATAGCCTCTCAAGAGATAAAATCCTCCCATGGGATACCCTGATGTTTTGACTGTTTGAATGCTGTTTCAACTATTTGAGATGTTGTTTCAAGGGGACAAATAACACAATGGAAATATTAGGGAAGGGAGACTTTGAAGGGAAACCGCGCGCCCGCGCGACACAACTATCACCTCAGGGAGATATAAGGGAAGGCGTTACCTCATCAACATAATAATAGATTTGCAAAAGGCTTTATGAGAGGTAGGGTTTAGGTTTAGTTTCTTGATTTTTAGGGATAGGGGTAGGGTTTAGGGCTTTTGATATTTTTTGGTAGGGAGAATCAATAAAATGATGAGGGAGGTGGAAATAGGATGTAGGGAAAAAGTGGGGGTATAAAGGATAACCTTGAAAACAATAATACAAACCCTAGTTCAATCAACACTTTGACATTTTTGAGCAAATATGCATTGGATTCATTAGTTCAAAATGATTGGCTTTAAACCACATTCACATGCTTTTCACACTTTGGCAAACAATGTATTTTCATGAGGAGAGGCCTACTTGCAACCTTGAAGCAATCCGGGGTTGTTTGACAGCTTACTGGCGAAATTTGGCAGAGGAATTCCCAACGGGTCGCACGCCTCTGACGGGTCGCGCCTATGTAATTTTTACACTGCTGGAGGTGCCCTGACGGGTCGCGCGCCTCTGACGGGTCGCCCCCTTTTGCAGGAGGCTTTTGGAGGCCTTCCCGGTGTCAGAATTGGGTACAGGATAGCTCGTTGGAGAGGTCTTTGAGTCTAATTTCCAACCCAACTAGAATGTTTTGATTCGGAGTTCATTGGCCCTGTAAAAAGTCAAATCTCCCAAGACTTGTCAAAAAGTGCCAAATGAGGCTGCCTCAAGGAAGAGTGCTATTGCAGTCAACTTTTGAATGCCTTCCTCAACCCCAAATTGAGCACATGATAGCTCATTGGAAAGATCTCTATGTCTAGTTATCATGTTACCCATCCAAAAAATCATTTGGCCAACCAAGCTAGGAGAAAACTTGATTTTTCCAAGGTCACTTCAGAGGTGCCCTTGATTCTCCTGGGGTAACAATATTCTTTGACATTTCTCTCAAACCATGACACTTGTACAAAATGTGAAGGAGGCTTTTCTTCTTTGGAATGTTTTGGACAATCTCTCATTTTTCCAAAATTCATCTTTTATTTCTCTGGAACATCATTTGAGTGCGACTTGTCCCGATGTGTGAAACAAGGAATTTTGTCGAAATGGAGCGAAATGAAGGGGATAGGGGGCTTCTAAATTCTCGGGGAAATTTTTGGGAGTAGGGAGGGATGTTAGAAAGCAGGGGAAAGTGGAATCTCAGAGATTGAGTGAGGGGAAGGGGTCCAAAAGGGCAAAACACAGGCCCAACCTAGAAAATTGCCAGGTTGTAGCTAGAAACTAGGGTGTGCGAAAATGAGGAATTTGGGGAATCTCAATGATGGGAAGCATTTGGTAAGGTACTTTAAGGATAGGGGAAGGTGTATGAACATTAGGAAACAATTTTTGCCGATGATTTTACCGTCCAAGACAAATTGCCTTCAAAACCCTAGGAGAGGGAAATGACCTTACCTAGGTGCAACGAAAGCATGAACAAGGTGTAAAATGACTCATTAGACACTGAGATGATAATGAAAACCATATGAATGATGATAGACTCAGCTGAAAAGTGGCATAGATTGGCATTTGGGAAACTTTGAAAAGAGTGAGAGCAAACCCTAGACCTAATGCCTAGTGACCAAATTTTGCTTGAAGACTCACTGAAATGACAAAATTTGACCTTGACACTTCATAATAACTTTGTAAGAGCATATTTGATCACTGGAGGAAGGCTAGAAAGACTGACACTAACAGATTTTTTGATGGAGAGATGGCAGTATTCAAAACATTCAACGAACAAATGGCAAATATTTAAGGAATCCAAGGCATCTATAGGGTGCAGGTGGAAGATGATCGATCGACATCTCAAAAAATCCTAGATTTCCAGCGATGACACCTTTAGCGATTCGACTCGTGGAAGCAAACCTATTGTTCTATTTTGATGTGACTTAATTCCTTAGTTATAAGTTTGATTTATTTTATTTGATTGCATAAAAACATATTTAGTGGTTTTTTTTAATTTAATTATTTTGATTCCTATGATTGGGAAATAAAAATTAAGATGTAATAGGGTATATATAGGATACTTTTTTAAATGTAAGGGGTCAATTTTTGTAGTAGAGTGAGGCTACATTGGACCGTGTAAAGCTTCTTCAAAATATTATTTTTAATGGAGCAGTTTCTACCCTTTAGATTTGGGATCCATCATGATGTTTAATGTCCAGCATGTGTTCCTTGTAAGATCACTTACATACTTTGATTTTTTTGCTAATTCTTGTTACAACATTATCTAAGAGAAGTGGTAGGAATCCATCCACACAAGATACTCCTATCACAATGATTTTGTTGTTGAATGTAGTGGTTATCTTAGCATAATCCATCCTCTGTTAGATGCTCTGTTGAGTAGCCAGTGTTTCTTTTTCTTCTAACATTGCCACTATAGATCCATCCCTTGATTAATGCCTATAGGGTAGCAAGCTTTCTCCTCTTTCCTTCTCCCATTTACATCTTTTATCTGGATGAACATTTCACTTAAGTTGCCCTAAGTTTGCCGGCAGAAATAACCTTGATTCCATAGCCCAATGGTCCCTTCTCTTGCTGTTTTCGACCCTCAACTTTCAATCAAATCCCCATACTTCATAGCTAGAATAAGATTCACTTATTGCAGCCACATTTTGTTGACAAAGAGAGAGCCCTTTATGGTCTGGTAAGGCTAGATGCCAGATCGAAAGCTTGGTTTGTGGTTACCTCGGAATTACCTCTTCTAAGCCTTGAGGTTCATTCTGAGTGCTAACAAGAGGCGTGTGAGCTACAACAACAGTATGAAAATGTCAAAGGGACCGCACAGATGGTGGCCCTCACACAGATGCTCACATGAATGCAATAGGCCAAAGTGCTTAAGGATCAAGTAGACGTAGCGCGACACAGAGAAGTGGTTTGGAAGGCGCGTGTTCAGCCTTGGATCGATGAGGCCTTCGTAATCACCGCAACAATTGAAGGCAAGCTGGCGTAGATGCAGGGGACACAAGAGAAAATATAGGGGAGTAGTTCTAACACCATGGTCTCAGAACAACGCATATAGGAGATACAACAGGCAATCACTCAGTTCGCTACTGACCTTGCAGTAGTCCGAGCAGAGTTGGGACGTTTCCGAACAAATATCTCCGCACCGATAGAGTGACTCGAGGGCGAGTCATGATGTTTGTGTTGGGGGCCTGTTAGGCGTGGGATCCCCCCAAGGCAAGTTTAAGGGCTTAAAGCCCAAGTTTTGACTAAGTATGATGAAAATACTATGTGATTTGTGGGCACAGAGCGCAAAGATGGTAAATGAGTCAGAGGGTTGCCTGCCCTCATTTTTGTAATGTAATGTCGGTTTGAGAGATCTACCCATGGTCTGTGGACCATGGAATTGCATAAATAGAGTGAGGCTCTAAGTGTAAATAGAAAAAGAAAAGAGGAATTAATCAATGGAAGATCTAATAGAGGAAGTCTAAGTGTACAGTCATGTCTTCGGGTCGTAGGGTAGGAGAAGGCTCTGCAGCTAAGTGCGCAGAGGCCTAGTAGTCCGCAGCTGAGTGCGTGGACCCCTACAGCTGAGTGCGCAGGGCAGGTTTGGTCTGTAACCGAGTGAAGCATTAATAAAGTGAAGTTTTACAATATTTTTGTGCATATTTTCCGGTTTTATTCATTGAAGAATATTGGGAATGAATTGCAAGTTTACTATTTATTTGTGGCGCAAATTTATATGAATGTGTTGAATAAGTGAATATAATATAAGGCATCTATTTACACAAAGATAACTAACTGTTATAATAAGATAAGTAAGAGCTATGGTGTGACTTGGGGAAATAGCGTAGATCACTGCTCTAGCAGCGCGGAAGCCCCACAGCCTCTGGTTAGGGCCACGCAAAGACGAATATAGCAAGGTCGTGAAGGCCTCACAGGCTAGGAAAGTGTGCGAAGTAACCTACGTGAAAGTATTCACATTTGGACTAAATCGACCCCTTAGACATCTCAAGGGTGTAAAAACCTGGCTCCAACATCCCCTCATACTGCTTCAGGTGAGACCTCCGTCTACGCTCCACGGAATGTTGCCAAAAGGGCCAGTAGTACAGGGATTTGTTTGGCTAATTAAATCTGAACCTAGGTCAGGCCCCAACAAGCCAACAAGAAGCTCTGACTCAAGTCTCGTAGAGCCTACCACCTATCGAAATTTGGTGGGTTCTCTTATGTATCTAGTAAAAACTAGACCGAATATATGTTTCTTTGTGAACATTCTTAGTCCATTTAAGTTGGAGCCTCATCATGATCACTGGATAGCTTCCAAGAATATATTAAGATATCTACATGGTACTATTCATCACTACCTAAAGTATGATAGCAAGGAAGTCAAGCTGACAGGTTATACAAATTTTAATTGGGGTGGCATTGAGACCAATGGAAGAAGCACTATTGGTGGATGTTTTAGTTTGGGATCTGCGATGATTTCATGGATGAGTAGAAAGAAATATCTTGTTGCTTTAAGTAGTGGTGAAGCTGAGTATGTGGTTGCATGTGAAGTAGGAAAGAAGGATATATGGTTGAGGAAAATGTTGTTAGATTTGTTTGAGAAACCTCTAAGTCCTACTATGATAAATTGAGATAATCAAAGCAACATTAAGATGTCTGAAGATACTATGTTCCATGGAAGGATGAAGCATATCAACAATAAGTACCACTATATTAGAACCTTGGTACAATTTGGGACCGTGAAGCTATAGTATGTTTCAACTGATGAACAAGTGTTGAAAATAACAACAAGAAATGATAAAAATATAATCCAAAAATTCCAGTTTAATTTGTCCTTGAATTAAATTGTAATTCTTTTCTCATATCAAATTGTAAATAGTTAATTAAGTTTAATTAACTTAATTAACGTAGGAATTTCGTGTTGGAAGTCTTTCTGAAGTCATGTATATTTTATCCCTATATTATAGGGGTCCATGATGAGTTAAGTATGAGTTGTAATTATTTAACTCAATTTATTGAGTTAAGTCCAATTAAATTAGTTCCAAACTATTTGAGGAACTAATAGTGAGTTAACAGTCAGTTGATGCATTAGTGCACTCAACTAGTGCTACTCCAGTTAAATGAAGATTCTCTCATCATAAATTCATGCATGTCAATTTTGAGGAAGACCCAGTTGAGACTAGAGTGTAGGGATAGTGTATTATATGTCCTAGATTTTTCTGAGTTGCACTGATATTGCATGCGATCAGGAACTGAACCTAGAAGGGATTTCTCAGTTATGGATGAGGAATTTCCCTTTAAATACAAGCTAATTCTCTCAGGAATTGTGCAAAGAAAAAATCTTAGAGGCTTGGAAATTTGGCTAAGTATTGGCAAAAGTAAGACATCAAGTAAACGATAGGAAATACTTGTACATGATAAGCACAAGGTTGAGAAAAACATACTGTATTTTTCCAAATTCTTTGACCAAGGGCACAAGGAAATAGGGGCTTGGAGAGCCAGAGAATTGGCTAAGTGTTGGCCAAGAGTTTGCTTATGAGTTGGAGATTGATTTTATTGAGTGTTGGTATTGTTCTTGTGAGAACAAGCATTGTATTATCATCTTCATTTTCTTATTAATGCAATACAGATAATGGGGTTTTGAGTTGTGGCTTTTCTCAGATATTTATTGTGTTATGTGTCATTGATGTTCTTCCTCTTGTCGATTATTGTTATGCTCGATCTTTATGTGCTTCCATTGTAAAGAGTAGAAGTAGATTATTGTCTCTTGCTTTAGCAAATTTCATTAGCTTGTGAATCTATAGGACATTTCTACATGGTATTAGAGCTAGATTTGTAGAAATTATTCTACATGGCTTCAGAGCTGGATTATTTTCTGGGCCGCGAGTTTGTAGAACAGGTCTAAAACAATTTGTGAAAAAATTTCATAAAATATAGCATATATGGATTCCTTGTGAAAATATACCCAAATTCAAAAAAATAATCGACCGAATCGGAGTTCAGGTGAGGGAGATATCACTGATTTAAAATCAGCTCTTTTTCTAGAAAATTCTATGGAGGCGGGACAGAGGAAGATATAGTGAGCCTTGCTCTTCTTGGACTCCCAAAGAGTTGGCACAATTATCAGGACTTTGTTAATGGTTGGGAGAAGCTTCCATATTGGGAATGATTGTGGTCGAATTTGATGCAGAAGGAGATCAGGAGGAACACCAAAGATGGGACCTCTTCCAAGGAAGTGGAAGAGAATTTGTTAAACACACATGGGAGCAAGAAAAATATGAATGATAAATCATGAGAGTACAAATTTTATTAACAAGAGATATACATTTATAGTACATTATGTGATCGTTGGGTTTCACATCGCAAGGTCTCTTGGACTCCTTTTGTCCATTCGGCTTCCACACTAACCCATTAAGGATTATGTGTCCAACATTCCCCCCCTTAATCCGAAGGGTTATGTATGAGTCCAAGAAGAGAGCTGTGATACAAAATGTGCAAAAATGCATGGCAGCACTAGGCTGAATGTGCTCTATGAAATGTTGGTATAAAGGGCAGTGGTTTAAGGATGACCACCAACACTGGAACGCTTAGTGCAATTCCCAAAACTCTTCCAAAACTGGCAAAAAGCTAAAGTCTCCTACTAGAGGAAGTGATCCTATTGTTTTGAAGAGGGAAACCTTCAACCAATAAAGGGAGGTCTCACCCCACATAAAAGGGAGAAATTCAACCTAAAAAGGGAAGTCTCAACCTGTGATGGTTTAAGGATGACCAACAACTTTGGAATGCTTAATGCAATTCCTAGAACTCTTCCAAACCTGGCAAGAAGCTGGAGTCTTCTGCTAGAGGAAGTGTTCTCAATTTTGTTCCTGGAATTCTTCCAAAACTGGCAAGAACTAAAGTCTTATGCTAGAGGAAGTGTCCCAGATTACCAACTGAAGGTATGTTCACAGGCATCTTTGTTTCTGGCTACAACTCTGAAACTGGTGTGGCAGGTTGTGGCTCAGGCTCGCTTGATGTGGCTTTGAAGCTTGTAGATGACCATCATTTCCCCCCCTGTCAGATCCAAGGTGAGATGATGGAGAAAACTCAACTGCAAGACTTTTTAATACTCTGGAACAAGTTCTGACATGTGTATAGAATATCTTCTTGGCTGTTGATGCCCATTGCCAAGAAGCGATCCATCCAAGATGAATATTTGTTCTTGCAGGACATTTGTTTTTGAAGCATCTATGTGAAGAATGACTAGTTTTATGACAATGCTTACATGGATGAAGATCAAAACAGTGATATTTCAGATGGCCAACTCGGTCAGAGTGTTGGCATTTCACGATATGTTGTTGTTGTTGTTGTTGTGGAAGAGGGGTAGAATCTGGAATAGCTGACAGTGAACTATCATGAGGAGCAGGTGAACTGTCATGAATGAATCCAGCACTCTGAAACGGAATGGGCTTTGAGTAGTCTAGAATATGAAAGGACAATTCCTTGTCATATCCAAGACCAGTTCTGTGCTTGTTGTGGACAAGTTGTTCCCAAGGTCTGATGATGGGCTTGGGAAGTGCAGACTGAGTTTCTGCATCTGCATGTACAACTGCTACTTTATTTGAATGAACTGTAACATTATTAACTTGCTGCTGATGGGTGGTTGTCTCAATGTTCTGAACATAAACAAGTTCAGAATGATGTCTATTTTGATGTAGCTCTTCTTGTTGTAGTTGTGATTCAAGCTGCAAAAAAAATCTTTTCCTGTGCATTTTGTAGACAGACCTGAATATCTGTGAGAGAAACTTTGCTGACTTTTAATGTATCATGAGTAATAGATGACATTAGAGTTTTGAGGAACTCTAATGCTTCACTGATTCTAGCCATTTTTTTTCTTCAATGTCAGATTTACACCTTACAACTACTACCCAGTGCAGAAAAGTAATACCTTCTCACAGTACACAACAATATCCTTTATACATGTGCAACAAATGATCAGAGTTCAACTAGCAAGCACCGATTACAATCCATTACATGAAAATAAGAGTTTACTCATGACCAGCATTATGTTCTGACAAAACAACCAACAAAGCTTTTCTCCATAAAAGATTACAATCAGCCCACCAAACTCTTTATGCAACAATTGAAGCAAGGAATTAATGCGCTATAATGAATTTTACATACAAAGCCACACTGAGGCAGCAGTAACTGCAAACTTGCTTGAATCCTTCAAATACTCCTTCACTTTCTTGGCCAGTGGAAAAGAATAGTCAAGTTCAATAGCTACAGATTCCCAGAGAAAGAATTGTACATAATCTCATAATCTTATGTGGAACAATGCAGATATATAAACCAAGTCAAAATTGCAATTTCAAGGGTTTCATAGTAGCACATGCATATGAACATGCATCTCAGCCTATGCTCAATCAGTACCTCAATGTCTGGCAAATTTTTACCACTGGCAATCTCAATTAATATGTGGAAGCTTATCTTTCAATTCTTGGCAAATTCACATTTTTTCATTTGCATGCGGAACCTTATTAAACACCTGTTCACATATTTCATGGTTCATGAAAACTCAATGAAAATCAATCATTGTATGTGAAGTTTCCTTCATCCTCATTCATATATTAACTATCAATCCCATCAACTTCAAATGCTCTCATAATTCAGATCCATTACCAAAATTACATTCACATATGCTGGATTCAATCAAAAGCTTGGCATTTCACTCACTCTGGGCCATTATCTATATCGTTTCCATTTCACATTAAATTGCACAAAGTTTTGTCTCAACCAAACCTTAATACAATAGCCCTTTTAATTCTGGTTTTAAGCCCAAAATCTTCTTCTTGAATCATTTCCACAATCATTTATTTATGGGTTTCAGTATCTGATTTCATATACTAAGAAGTCAATGAGACAATGCCCCATCATTTAATTTTAACATTATTTTAAATGAACCAATATCAAATATATAAGTGCGCTCTTCCCATTCTGCTTACCAGCTCTTAAAATTGAATGCCAGAATTTCATACCTTGACATTAACATTACAGTTAACCTCATACGACAACTGCAATATTGTTGTTGAGACTTTGCCAAATTGTAATCTTTCAACGCCTTCGTTTAATAAATTTGCCAGACTCGTTGGCTTGTGGTCTTTTTCTGCAATTTCAAATGTTAATTTGTTGTCTAATGGCTTACAGGCAGAATATGGATGGTGTTACCAACGCTTTTAGCATTCCATGATTTTGGATTTAGAATAGTGTTAATAGCCAATGAAATTTGGAACATTAAAACTTCATTTACCAAATCGATACATTCTTCAGTGTTGTCCAATCGAAGTTATTCGATTACAAACCACCAAGTACTGTTGAAGTCTTCAACCCAATTTAACACCTCCTCCATCAATCCTTCAAATTCTCCACTACGTTTCTTAGCATTGTAATTTGATTTGCCAATTAACTTCTGCAATTGCCATGGATATTACATCCCAATTGTGTGTTGTCTTACAAAGATTGAACCCAAATGCAGAGACCCTTTCATGTTAGTTCAACGCATATGCAAGCGATGTATACCAAAGCTCTTCTTAGCCAAATCAAAAGAATACCTAAGTCAGTTCAACGCATATACAAACTGTGTTCAACACAAATACAATTCTGATATAACACACAGCATTAACTCCACAGTGTTAATACTCAAACAACTTTAATGTCATTCAAGCCACTGGACAGCGTTAACTCAAACGCATATATACCAAATTCGTTTTAACTACCATTCAACGTATAGGCATATACCATTCAAACGCATACAATATTCCACTCAAACACTGTGTCAAACGCCATTCAACAAACGACAGCTTAATACCATATATACGTTGTTCAATACCATTCAATATATACACATTCAAGCGCATTCAACAGGAGCGGACCATTCTGGGAGTTTATCAAAACGGCTCATCATTCAAAAGAGTTAAGAACAAGAACTGAAGAGAGAGTACGTTTTGATTCTAGGAAATGATGGGAATTTATGGGAGATAATGTTTAGATTCCAGAACTGACAGAACGTTTTGATTACAGCAGCCACAGAATGGTCTCCAGCAGCAGCATCTCTCTTTATTGAATTGGTTCAAATGCCATTGTATGTCGAAGGGCCACCAATGCCAAATTATTGTTTTAGGCCAAAATATTGACAGATTTGTTGATGGCTAACTCCAAAGAATTTGAAAATTCATTTCTTGAGCACGTCAAGAGAACACACAAGTTCAGTCGCATCAGGGGTAAGGTCACTAGGAAACTCTAGTAGAGAGTTCTGGTGGTGCAATTCGGAGTCTGAGAAACAACGGTCACTCTAGTTGTTGACAGGCTATAATGAGGTGCAGAGATGGTGACAGATCTGAGAATGAGGGAAAACACCCATTTTTTTTTCTTTTTTTTTGGGAGAAGGGGCAGAGGTGCAGGAATCGCATTCATACCAAAATGCATTCAACTTCATAACGTATTCAAATAGCCGCATTCAACTTCATAATGCATTCAAACTTGAATCATATGCATACCATTCAACAACGCATACCAGGAGCTGGTGGCGTATCTCTGCAGTGGCACCGTCAGGCCTGAGCGTTAAAATAGGAAATGACTGTATGGGCAGATGTGCAATGCTGGCAGAGGTAGGTTATTTTAGGTCTGAGGGGAATAAGGCAGAGTTAGAGGTCAGGTAATGCAGAACTGACATATATATAGAGACCACAAAACAAGTGGCTCAAATTGGAGCAGGACCAGAAATCGCCCGCTCTGATACCATGTTAAACACACATGGGAGCAAGAACAATATGAATGATAAATCATGAGAGTACAAATTTTATTAACAAGAGATATACATTTATAGTACATTATGTGACCGTTGGGTTTCACATCCCAAGGTCTCTTGGACTCCTTTTGTCCATTCGGCTACCACACTAACCCATTGAGGATTAGGTGTCCAACATAATTTTACCTTAGCGAGTAAGGAAAAGAAGGCCAAGGGAAAGAATTTCCAAGGCAAGGAGGGTGGAAAGAGGATTGACTTGAATAAATTCAAGTGTTTTCACTATCATGATCATGGGCATTATTCCAAGAAATGCCCACAGAATAAAGCAAGCAAGAAGGATCTGACAGTAGCAGCAGCAGGTGAGGCTCTAGCTTCACAATTCAAACTTAATTTCACTCTCATTGCATGCATGGTCAGCATTGCCATGGGAGGCATGTGGTATCTTGATAGCATGCCTCATTCTATATGACAAGGAATAGAGATCTCTTTAGTGATTTTGAGGAGAAAGACCTCAAGTAGAGCATAGAGTTTGGAGATGATGAGAGGTATAGAGTTACCAGGATAAGTATGGTTGCCTTTCAAAGGGAGTCTAGCTCCCCTCTCAAGATCACAGATGTGATGTATGTTCCAGGACTAAAGAAGAATCTTGTTTTAGTTGAGGAATTGGAAGACCATGTCTATGATGTGTTTTTAAATAATGGAAAGGTTTTCCTTAGACACATCACCACGGGACAGGTGAAACAAATCAGTGCACGAGTCAAGAACCTGTATGCTCTTGAGGTACAAGATGCATGGAAAGCCTTGAAGAGAAAGGCAAAGGTTAGAGACTTGGTGGTTGAGAGGGAGAGTAAATTACCTCTCAACATGCAGCCCTAGAAGAAGGCACTGAAGCAGCTTCAGGAAGTTGTGGAGCAGCCACAACTAAAGAAGTTGAGAGGAGACCGAGTGGAGAGATCCACTCAAGAAGAGAAGAAGAAGTCTCCGACAATTGTGGAGCAGCGACAATTGGAGAAGACGATAGGAGACCGAGTGGAGGCATCTAGTCATGTAGAGACCTCTAATAGGGGGGAATTTCAAGCCAAGTGGGTAGAGGGATCACATGCATCCATACCTCCAGGTGAGAGGTGGGGTGATTTGAAGTGATAGTCCCAAGAGGGCTGAAATTGGGCAAGGTCCATTGAGTAGCTTTATCTCATGGATTGTACCTTCCTACAAGAGCCCAAAGTACATAGTAGTAGGAGGAATCAGTGGGATTGATGTAGTCAGAGATAAAAGTGACAAAGGCTAGAGAATTCAAATACTAAAGAAGCATAGAGAGGGTTAACAATAGTGCAGAAAGGCAGAGTCAATAGAAGCACAGAGTTTTCAGTCGACAAAGGCAATAGTAGTTAGAGACTTTGATGATAGATGCATCATTCTAATTTAGGTTGGATGTTTTTTGTTTCTGGAGTTGTTGGAGCAACAACATTAGAGAGAAGTGTTGCATGCAGAACATTCCAAAGGTTCAGGATCAGGATCGAGTTGAATTCCTTTCTTTTTGAAGGGAGTGATGAAAATAGCAACAAGAAATGATAAAAATAGAATCCAAAAGTTCCAGTTTAATTTGTCCTTGAATTAAATTGTGAATTAAATTGTAATTCTTTTCTCATAGCAACTTGTAAATAGTTAATTAATTTTAATTGACTTAATTAATGTAGGAATTTTGAGTTGGAAGTCCTTTTGAAGTCATGTATATGTTATCCCTATATTATAGGGGTCCAGGATGAGTTAAGTATGAGTTGTAATTATTTAACTCAATTTATTGAGTTAATTATAGTTAAATTAGTTCCAAGTTGTTTGAGGAACTAATAGTGAGTTAACAGTCAGTTGATGCATTAGTGCACTCAACTAGTGCTACTCCAGTTAGCTGAAGATTCCCTCATCATAAACTCATGCATGTCAATTTTGAGAAAGACCCAGTTGAGAATAGAATGCAAAGATAATGTACTATATGTTCTAGATTTTTCTGAGTTGCACTGATAGTGCATGCAATCATGAACTGAACCTAGAAGGGATTGCGCAGTTATGGATGAGGAATTTTCCTTTAAATATGGGTTGATTCTCTCAGGAATTGTGCAAAGAATTAGAAGCTTGGAGGCTTGGAAATTTGGCTAAGTATTGGCCAAAGGAAGTTATCAGGTGGAGGATATGAAATACTTGTGCAGGTTAAGCTCAAGGTTGAGTAGAGCATATTTTATTTGTCCAAATTCTTTGACCAAGGGCGCAAGGAAATAGGGGCTTGGAGAGCTGGAGAATTGGCTAATTTTTGGCCAAGAGTTTGCTTGTGAGCTGGAGATTGATTTTATTGAGTGTTGGGATTGTTCTTGTGAGAACAAGCATTATATTATCATCTTGGATTTCTAATTAATGCGATACAGATAGTGGGGTTTTGAGTTGTGGATTTCCCCGGATATTTATTGTGTTATGTGCCATTGATGTTCTTCCTCTTGTCGATTATTGTTTTTCTCGATCTTTATGTGCTTCTGTTGTAAAGAGTAGAAGTAGATTAGTGTCTCTTGCTTTATCAATTTGCATTAGCTTGTGAATCTATAAGATAATTCTACAACAAGTAATTGATGTGTTAACAAAGTCACTTCCTAATAATAAGTTTGAATATTTGAGAAGCATCCTTAGTTTGGTTGATATTACTGATTTTGTTAACGAAAGGTGTTTGGAAGAGACTTGAGGAGGCATCTTGTGTGACATAAAATGCCTGGGAGGACATTTGGTCGGCATATGTGTTGATGTCTAGTTCCCAAAGCAGGGAGGGTGGCATTGGTCATAGAGCTCTGACCTTGTATTATGTACCCAGTTCCCTGGGTACATGGTTAGAAAGTAAGCCTAATTGTGCCTAGAGAGGCATAAATATTTAGTCCATATTAGTCCCACCCAAATAGATTGTCCTAGTGAGGAATCTAGTCTGTGGCATTATGTGTGTCGAAGTTCTTCATAGTTCTTGTGTTTTGAGATCTTTCTTGTACTTGTATATACATGTATAAATTATGAATACCTCCCTAGTTAAGAGGGAGTGTTAAAGAATGTAACTAGGTTTGGTCTTTGTATTTATATTTGAGTCAAATAATGAAAAAGAAATTATTATTATTATTATTACAATGACGTATTAAAGCATGGGTTTCATGCTTGGGTCATCATTTTATAGGTCAAAGTCCCCATTGTGGACTTCTAGGCTTTATACTGAGTCATTAGAGTCAATGTCCATTCAATGAGACCCTTCTTGGGCTTTTGAATCATGTAAAAAGAATTATTATTAAGTCCAAAATGTAAATTTTCACCTCCATACCAAGTCGGCCCTAGCCTGAGGAAGTCAGCCTATAAGGGGACAATTCAACCCACATAAGAGGTTATATATACAAGAGCAATTTGATCTATTTGGACATCAACTCAACAAGTTCGATACACATCAAGGAAGTGCAAAAAAATTGAGAAGTTCAAGGAGAAGAAGGAAGAAGTGCAAGTCTAAGTTTCTGGGCTCTCTCTCTCTCTCTCTCTCTCTCTCTCTCTCTTTTATGCGAAGTTACTCGGATATTTTCTAGATTGGATTTATGCTACTGGGAGGGCCGAAATTATGAATGTGGTGGATTGAATATTATACTGTTGTGTTGTGCTATTGAACAAACCCCCCCCCGGTTTATTGGTATAATAGATAATATTCTATTAATAAATGGGGACCCATGCTAAAATCCTTTAAAAAGAAATTTATCACTTAGACACTTTATTTTAAACTTTTTGGAATAAAGAAAGATATCAAGTCAAAGCCCTTTGAAAGCTACCAATCCTCGCCTTTTCGCATACCGCTAGACCAAGTGTGTCAAAAGCCTTATTAACAAGAAAAACTCACGAAAAACAATCAAAAGAATCACCGCGCTTAACTTAGATATCATTGGGATTTTCATTTAAAACTAAGGCCTAAGGCATTTCTTATTAAAATAAAGCTTGTATCACATATCGTCATTCACAAAGGGCGCACTCTCACAAATCATATTGAAACATGTGAAATGTGATATTGCGATGAGACAGTCAACCTTATCGCATCGCGTCGGAACACCTAAGAAAATTCTGAAATCTTACGAACTATGTGATGTTGCGAAATGCGATAAAGGCCCAAACCCGATAAAACCCAATATCATAAAATTATGATTAAGTCTATCGTGTGATTCAAAGTTCTTTATAAGGTAAATCACTTTAAATAATAAAGAACGCACCGCTTATCCTGCATCTCGCATCCCGTAGTAACTTAAGGAACTTTAAGAAAGCACATAATCAAACATGTGAAATGTGATTTGCGACATTGCATCGCGATCACAAATTCAACATTCTCGTAACTTAAGTCTGCCACCTTCAAAGCCATCCTTTCCATTCTATGATGCGATACATTAATGAGCAATAAAAGCAACGATAAGGGACTATTAGTGGCTATTTAATATAGGTTAATGGCATTTATGATAAAAAGTGGCTCGATGTGATATGATATCTTTTCACCTGTGTTTGATTAAAACTCCTTTCTTGTCACCTTTTCAGGTTATTTATATCATTCATTCTCATTTTTATTCTTACTTGTGTTTATCCAATAACTTCCGCTTTGCTCCATTTCAAGAAAAATCTACAGGGATCATTGTTCGAAAGAATGGGAAATAAGGGAAAGGCAGCTGCGTCTGAGAAATCAAAAATGATTCCTCTTTTCTCCGATACTATGTGTAGCAGAGACGGAGGAACTACAACCTGGGAGGCTATGTACAATTTGTTATAAGAAGAGCACCCAAGGCCACTAGAAACAAAGGCCACACAGATTTTGAGGAGTCTTTTGATGCCTCCTATTTCGAGATGGCATGTTGTTTCCTACACCGCATAGTTGCATGACCAAAGATAATCCCATATAATAACATGGTCAAGTGGGTAATTGACCCGGCAAACATTGCAGGCCAAAAATTTAGGAATCATAGGTAAGAGGTCATGGGGTCTTTCTCAATACACAATCTATGAATCATGTACTAGTTACCAGAGCCACAGAACCTCTACAATAAACAGTTCCTTGAGAAATTTCCCAAGGAGAATGAATACCCAACAGACGTCACCCAAACCTGGACAAAAAATGAAGGCAAGCTCAAATGGGATAAAACGAGTATGTACTCTACGGTATCCATTTCTCACCCTTTTATTTTCGCAACAGCAATGCTATGCAGATTGTTCATTAAACCCGAGGAATGGCTCCCATTAATAGATGCAACCGTGAATGCAACTATAATGAACTAGGCTCAAATTTTGTCAGATAATTTAGTAAAGGCCATTATGGAATATAGGAGAAAAGGAAGTCCCTCTTTAAGGGTTTATCCCCGTTTTTCATGAGTGCTTTTGTGATGGATTCAATTTGTTTTAGTTCTAAATTTCCCATTATGGGATGGAAGTGGACTGTTCAAGACCCACTTCCTATCCATGTGCACCATAAGACTTTGTGGGAATCTCAATTTCACCCACATTTTTACAAAATTTGTCATGGAGCCATGCTACCCATCCATAAGGAAATATACAATAGAACCACCCCTAGGTTTTCTAAGGAGGCCAAAGTGGATATCTTTCCAGTAGCCAAATGGTTTGGGGAGGAGACATTTACCTATCTCAAAGTATTTGGGAGCATTGCTTCACCACATGTTCTCCCATATTATGTCCCCGACAAATTATTGGCCAGAGAAATAGCCTACCAAACAGCAGGGGAAAGTGGATTAAGCAGAGGACTCAAAGAGCAGAAGAAGGCCATTTGGCCTACATTTCCATTGCGATGTGGTGCATTTGCACTACATGATTTTGGATATGCATGAAAAGAAGAAGAGATTATTAAATATCTAAAATTAGCTACATTTCCGGGAAGGCAGTGTAGAGTCTCCAAAATATATTCAAAATATCATCCATTTTCACCTTTATCGCCACCATTTCACTCACATTTCGCAACTCCATGACCATATAACCTTTCATTAGCATTCATTTTCATAATTATATGGGTTCCATTTTTTTTTTCCAAAAGCTAATGATTTATAGTATTATAAGTGAATTAAATGGATAAAACTTAGAAAAATGGAATATACTTGCTAATACTTAAAAGTGGCTTGAGTTTCATGACATGTGTAGGTCATTTTCCTATGTGAGAGGTTAAGAGTGATTTTTTTTATTTGCTTTCATATCTAGAGGTTAAGAATGATTTTTTTTTTTCTTTCATTTCATATCATGTGGTTTTGATTATTCATTTCATAGGATCCTGATTTAATAATGCACGCATGATCCCTTAGAGTAGATTTCATTTCATGCAGATTTCATTTCTGAAAGAGTGTGTTTTGGGAAGTTTTAGTGTCTATGGATAAGCCCTTAAACCCCTAGACTAGTAGCTAAGTCTAGAACAACAGTGCAAAGCGTTCTCTACTTTTTCTATGACCAATAGATTAAATAAGAGGTAAAGAAGCCTACCTGAAGCTTTTGCTTACACCTTATCTCCCTTAACCAATTCTGTCACTCCTTTTCGTACTTAATCCACTTGAAGATTACCTGCACACAGACAAAATACAAAAACCGATCAAAGCATATGATAATGATCTATTGATTAAACATAGAATGGAATCAAGTACCTAGTACACATATGAAAGCATCAATTAATAACACAAGCATATGGAAAAAGCTTTGAACACTTTATTATTAAAGGGAAGAGTTACAACCCAATTTGCTTGATTCAACATCACTCCTCTAGTTCAATCCCATCCTCTCCTCATAATAAGCAAGACATTTTGACATCATTACAATACTTGAAATCAACTCAAGTCTCATAGTAACAGCATATCCCTAGAATTCAATGATTTCCAGCCCCTGATCACTTAGATGAGTGGTTTTTTTATAGGTGAATGAAGGAAGTTATGCCATAAATGGTGACAATGAATGCCCTCCCAAACTTAGGATTTAGTTCCATGGAGGAAGGGATAAAGGGATTGATGTTCCTTTACTCCCTATCTCATCCAAATTCGAGCTCAAAGGAGTAGATAAACTTGGGAAACTTCTAGATGCATCCAATGGATAAGAATATTCCCAAACCCCAATGAAATTTCACTCAAATTCGCCCAACGCAGGCCAAAGAGGGCTCAAGTGTGCTGCATAGCACCTTAGCGGTGTACTGGACTGCACTGCAGTTCACCCTAATGAAGGCTTGCCTGAACTAATCTTCTTAGAGGCAGTTTTTGGATGATTTCAGTCATGGAACTTCTTGGGAAACTAGGCATTCTGATGGTTGACTTCTTTATGGCATGTAACAATTAAATTAGGGTTTGATGGGCCCTAATAGTACTGATCTATAAATGGGGGTTGATGTGCCCAAATGGATCTGTAACAGTTGCCCCCTAAAGCATGAAGTCAAAAATATGTATGTCGAGTGAAATTCTTTACCATGTGGAGAGGACGTTTCAAAGTGGAAGGTGACCTGCATCAATTACAATACATATATCATATACTCTGATTTTTTCTCATGAACTGCTGAGGGAGGGCATACCCATGTTCAGCATATAACCTTTCATTACATGTGCATAAATTAGATAGTTGTCTACAGATATAGACTCATGTTTCTACAGATATAGACCCATGATTAGGATGACCATCTGTGTAAAGCCATCGTATAGATGATTTAGTATTCTCCTGAAATCGTAGCTTGGATGGATGAAACTAGATCCGAGGTCTTCTATCTTGTCCAATCATTCGCTCAAGTACAAGTCTAACCATGTGAATAGATGATCTGAATTCTAACATGGGAATACATCGTCTAATTACCAACCAACGGTGTAAGCTGTTAACAGATGCGAGAGGAATCACCGATAATGATGATTACCCTCAAGGTACTACAGTACATTTTGCATGGTGTGAATAAATGATTTGATGTCAAACACCATAATAATTATTTCAGTCAAAGCCCAGTGATGTCAACCTATCGCTAGAAGCGAGAAACCTGCCATTGATGTATGCAAGCCTCAAGGTACTAAAGGGGTGTTTCTAATTCAACTTCTTGGATAATGTGCTGATGTCGACAAGAAGCAACTCATCGTAGGAGGGCCTTGATGTATCCCACATAAACAACATGAAACAAGGTAAATGATTTTGGAGATGAAAAATCAACTGACGACAGAAGTTTCAGGAATAGCGGTCATGAAAATGAAGGTGTACGGTATTGCAAAGCATGAAGTTTGAACTGAATGACTTCTCTTGAACATGTTGGTGGCACTAAGATGAATTGGTAGTATTGACCTAAAAAAAATTAATGGATGGTATGATAGACCAACGGTGTGATAATCATCAAGCTGAATGACCCAACCCACATAGTCACGGTGATGAGGTGAAAGTGTCATGTTCAAGAGCGACTTGTTATCATAAAGTGTTTTTCCCATTTTTCCAATTTTCCCCAGTCATTGCTGACTAGTACCTCTTTATTTTTTATCAATCTTGAGGAGGATAACATATGCTTGTTGTATAATTCCACCCTTTGGGTGAATCCATCGCTATTTGATGCTTTAACGAGTCTAGTGAAGGTGAAACTCGGTCTTGTCTATATGGACAAGTTTGTCGCTATTTGATGTTTTTAACGATAACTCAGTCATTTTCATGTTTAGAGAGTTTGAAAAGGGACGAAAAGGAAACTCCAAAAGTTATTTTTCATAGATTTGTCTCTCAAGACCAAAAAAAGAATAAAAAAATATGAGAGAGAACCTATTGACCATGTTCGATCAACATATTCCTTTTTCATAGTTAATCTATCCCAGCCCGAAAAAGGGTTAAACTTATACTGAGTAGATATCAATTCCAATCCGTTAACGAGCTAGAAATGACAAGTGCTCGGCAATATTTTAATATTTAGAGAGTTTGAAAAGAGCTTAAAGAAGACTCTTCTTTGAGGAACGAGTAGTGTCTAGGGCGGCAATTGGTTCCAATGATGTTGGAACTTTTCAAAACATGTTGATTTATGTGAAGAGGTTGGCTAAAAGGACCACTCATTGCAATTGTCCCTCAAAAAGGGTAAAACAACCAAGTGAAAGCCTATGATCATCCAAGTAGATAGTGACGATGGAGGGAGAAAAAACCAAGCCTCATCTGACAGAAGAGGCTGATAGAATGGCAATCACGAGGGTTAAAAATGAAAATGGGTTCATTTTTACACAAGCTTGAACCATAGGGAACTATGCTTGGGTTCAGTTTCATGTTTACACGAGCTTGAAACAAAAACTATGCTTGGATTCAATTTCATTTTTACACAAGCTTAAAACAAAAAACTATGCTTGAGATTGGTTTACATACCCCTAGCATGATGAAAGGGAGAGTCTACTGTAACCAGATGGAAGTCGCTGCAGTGAAGCAGGATGGCTATCCAACACCTTTTTGGCTTCGTCTAGATAGGGACAAAGGCGAATGGGGTGATTCCCTTCACATAACCTACAAGGAAACTTAACTTTACCATTAGGTGCATGCCACCCAAGCTTCATTACATTCACCTAAATAGACTACTAGTGGCTATCAGGTGGATGGAATGAAGGTTCTTTTACGAGATCAAGTGAAAGACTCGACTTGGATTTTACGAGATCTAATCAAAGACTCGGCTTAGAACTTAGGACTTTGTTTCATTTTTTAATGAGCTTGACATGAGACAAGGAACTATGCTCATATCCTTGGTTTAATTTTTTAATGAGGTTGACACAAGACAAGGAACTATCCTCATTTTCCTTGGTTCATTTTTTAATGAGGTTGACACAAGAGCAGGAAGTATCCTCGTAGGAAATGTTTCGTTTTTTACCGAGGTTGACACAGTTAAAGAACCATCCTCATATTCCTTTGTTTCACGACCCATAAGATGTCATGAAGGAGAGATCTGGTTCCAATGCCCCCGGTACATGTTGTACAACATCACTGAATTGATCGTCAGTTGATGTAGGTATGGAATAGGTTGCCACATAATTAACCTGTGGGAGGGATGATACCATTGGTACAAAAGGACCATTTAGGGAAGATGGTTGATTAGAAGCCATATTTGAACAGAGAAATGAAAGCTGGTCAACAGTGACAATTTTGCCTTCATGCGGCAAAAAAATCACTCGAAAGAGTGTTGAAACAATAGCTCCCATGTCATAAACATAGTCGCACCAAAGAAGTAAATTATAATCTAAAGGGCCTGCGACTACCATCACATTTAGATAAACGATTTTTCCTCCCAAAATAATAGGGAACTGAGGAAGGATCCCTAATGGTTGACTGGTTCCTATGTTAAAAGCCAACAGATTTTGGGTAACAGGGACAAGCAGCGGTGAACCGAGCGCTTTCCAAGTAGTTGAGGAAAGGATACTCACAGATGCACCTTCATCTATAATAGTGCTAGATACAATCATATTACAAACCTGTACTATAATCTAGAAAGGCAAATAAGAAGGAAGACATAATCCTGCCAGTCGATTCCAATCAAAGGAAGCAACTAGACTACTTAGAGGGGGTACCATAAGAATAAGAGAATTAACCCCTTGAGTTACAAGAACAGGAGGATTTTCCTCTTGTCTTCATGGAACAGGCATATTTCCCCCAAGTTCATTTGAATCTGAAGAAACAAAAAGAACCTAAGTGGTATCATATTCACTCTCTTCAAGAAAGGTATGATTTATTGAAGGTGAAATCGGGTCAACTATTACCTCGACCTGTTGATTTGGGTCAAGTATAGACTCATAGGATTCACTTTTAGAGAGAGTGGATTTGACTGACGGTTGATTTTGGTCAGTCAATTCATCAACTAGTGAAGGATTTAGGGAGAGTTTCCTGTAACTAGATGGAGGTCGTTGCGGTGAAGCAGGACGGTTATCCAACACTTTTTTCACTTCATCCGGATAGGGACAAAGATGAATGGGGTGATTCCCTTCACATAACCTACATGGAAAATTGATTTTACCCTTTTTCTGATGAACTTTAGTTCCACAAGTTGATGATGTGTCACCAGCATGATCTCTAGAAGTTGATGACACAGGATGATGTGAACGAGAAGACCATTCTTCTAAGATATGAGGAATATTAGGACAATTTCAAATAAGATGGTCTCCCATACAAACTTTGCATGGATATCAAACTTTATGAGGCTTGATGGATGGTTTCTCATTAGATATTGCATTCAAAGCGATGGTTGCTTTGTTGCCCCTTCGCTGAATTTGCTTCTTCATCTTCTTCTATTTCTTCTTCTTCTTAGCCACCTAGTTACTATTACCAATACTTTCTCCAGGCGAAGAGGAAGAAGGGGAGGAAGAAACAACCGAGGAAGAAGGCAAAGGGTGAACTTTAGGATCAACTGGAGGTTGATTTTGTCCAGTTGGAGGTGTACTCGATTATGGAGGAATCACGACATTTTGAACCAAGGAGGTTGAAAACAACCATACTGGAAAGCCAATGGTAAATCCCAGAAGGGACAATGTAGCCATATAAGGAGCACCAATATTTCCAACAGGAGGAAAAGGACTAGGATTCCCATCAAAAGGAATTCCTTGATCGGTGGATTCCAAATTTGTCGCCATATGTTTCAACCTAAGATCAACTAAGGAGCGAGCGTGGAGGATGTTATCCGTGGTCAATTAATTTTATTTTAATCAAAGTAGCATAACAAAACAAAAGAGGGATAATCTAGGAAAAAGGTTTACCAAGCAATTGTGAACTGCAAAATACCTCCCAGTGAACCGAGAAGTACGAGCAGCCAATCTCCCCGAATGATGTGTTCGGTGTATCATAGTGCACAAGGCGGCCGACTCGGTTACCTAAGGATGGATAGCAAACTAGTGTTTTCCTCCCATATATACCCGAAAGTACGTGGAGGCCCAATTCGTATAAGCATTGTCTAATGCAAAACCACACAGTGAGAGCATTCCCATATACTTTACGTACCATAACACCGCCCTATATATCCGAAGGTACGTGGACGAGCTATGATATACTCATGTACGTGGAATGAGGTATCACACTCGAGATGTATTGCATAAAAAACTACTTTGTTTTACGACGCCAGAACACGTCTCTAGCCTAGACCTCTAAATGTTTTTCGTTAGGTGACAATGCTCCATTAGGTAAATTCAGATAAATTTTAAGTTGATATTCTTTAGAATTTGCCTTGCAAGGTTCACCATGTGATGTATGCTTGCAATTCCTAAAATTCAACTAATATGATAAGTATTCTTTCCATTCAATTAAACAATGAAAATCCTTAACGAGTAGGGATAGAGCAATCAGATCTTTGACAAAGAGCAAAGAGATCATCTAATGCAATTTCCCTAACTATTCCTTTCAAGCATTCACAAACTACAATATCTATAATGCAAAATGAATGTATTTCTTTTCAATTTCCCTTAACGTGAATGGACAAAAAGGAAAACTAATGCTTAATCAATCAATAAAATTTTTTCATAAAAATGATGATTTTGCGACAATTCCTTTTCAAGGAAAGGAAGGCTTTACGACACTTTCATTTTCAAAGAAATGAGGAAGTACAACACTTTCAACAAAAAGAATAATCATATGCACACATCAATCAATCGATCTTTCATGAACGAAGACTTTACAACAATTCAATTTTCGAAGGAAAAGACAATTTTACGACATTTTCTTTCACTAAAGATCAATCGACCAAAAACTAACTTTCAACTATAGATTGAAAATGAAAAAGTAAATACATAAGAAACGTTTATCAATCCTAGTCTAAGTAGGGCCAGGTAAAGAGATGAAAAACTATTTTCAAAGACAAGACATCATTGACATTCAGCAAATCACTCAAATAGGAGAAAATTGGCACAAAATTTCAGTTCCTAGATGGGAAACTGACCCTCAAGGGATCATCGTAGATAGAAACGAGAGACAGTGTGCTTCATCGCACTGTCTCTATGCGGGAAGTGCATTGCAGCACATTGTGTCCTTCATTGGGCTGCTTTCAATGAAAGAAGACTGAAATTAAATCAACAACCACAAGTACAATATGTAGAAATGTCTTAAGAGGCTAATAAGCTACTAAGATGGATGATCGCTCCCCAATGGAATCGCCAATTTATTTTGGGAAGTTTTATTTTCTACGGATAAACGCTTAAACCCCTAGACTAGTAGCTAAGTCTAGAACAACAGTGCAAAGCATTATCTACTTTTTCTATGAACAATAGATTAATTAAGAGGTAAAGAAGCCTACCTGAAGCTTTTGCTTACTCCTTATCTCCCTTGACAAATTTTGTCACTCCTTTCCGTACTTAATCCACTTTAAGAGTACTTGCACACGGACAGAAGACAAAAACCAATCAAAGCATATGATAATGATCTATTGATTAAACATAGCATGGAATCAATTACACAGTACACATATGAAAGCATCAATGAATAACACAAGCATATGGAAAATTCTTTGAACACTTTATTAGTAAAAGGAAGAGTTACAACCCAATTTGCTTGATTCAACATCACTCCTCTAGTTCAATCCCATCCTCTCCTCATAACAAGCAAGACATTTTGACATCATTACAATACTTGAAATCAACTCAAGTCTCATACTAATAGAATCTCCCTATAATTCAATGATTTCCAGCCCCTAATCACTTAGATGAGTGATATTTTTTATTGGTGAATGAAGGAAGTTATGCCATAAATGGTGACAATGAATGCCCTCCAAAACTTAGGATTTAGTTCCATGGAGGAAGGGATAAAGGGATTGATGTGCCTTAACTCCCTACTTCATCCAAATTCGAGCTCAAAGGAGTAGATAAACTTGGGAAACTTCTAGATGCATCCAATGGATAAGAATATTCCCAAACCCCAATGCAATTTCGCTCAAATTCGCCTAGTGCAGGCCAAAGAGGGCTCAAGTGTGCTGCATAGCACCCTAGCAATGTACTACATTGCACTGCAACACACCTTATGAAGGCCTTCCTGCACTGATCTTGTTAGAGGCAATTTTTGGATGATTTCAGTCATGGAACTTCGTGGGAAGCTAGGCATTCTGATGGTTGACTTCTTTAGGGCATGTAACAACTAAATTAGGGTTTGATGGGCCCTAATAGTACTAATCTGTAATTCGGGGTTGATGTGCCCAAATGGATCTGTAACAAAGTGGTGTGCTTTTCAATTCCTGCAAGTGTGGTAGATCAAGATTTCAATTCCTGCAAGTGTGGTAGATCAAGATTTCAATTCCTGCAAGTGTGATAAATTAAGATTTCAATTCCACGCATTATACCATAATTTCTTTTGAATTGATTGTTGAATTAGAATAGGTGAATTTGGTTTGTCGTTATTTGGTTTCATAGTTAGATTGATCTAAATTGGAACTTAATTTATAGCATATACAGTGCGCGCATGATTCGCAAGTTGTACGAAACCCCCGGTTTGACAATTAAATGATACGTAATTGATTTTCCTCGATACGCAGTATGACCCAGACAACATTGATAAGAATTTTACTACTATGGTGAAAGTAAAACCATTCGCCCACGAAGGGGACCCCTTTGATGACCTCCTCCTATAGGCATAAACATACTCACAAGCGTTTCATTTGGCATCAGCACTTTTAACACCAGATGACCTTAGGGATTTCCATGTGTATAGCGAGAAAATATTATTGAAGGTCCCATTGGACCTATTGCAGATAGAACCAATAAGGGAGCCAACTCCCAACGTAATTTTAGATGAAAGCTCCAAAGAACACTCATAAGAAGAAACCCTAGAGAGATCTACGCATGAGTCAGAGTAGCAATCTCAAAATGGGGGAGGACATACAAATAATGAGTCTGAAAAGAACACGGCTAGAACTACAAAGGAAAAAACCAAGAAAACTTCAGCAAATAAAAAAGAAGAAATTGTCTCTGCATCAACTTAGTCAGGAAAGAGCCCAGTTATTGACTTGGAACGGGAATGGGAACATTTCAACAAGAAGCCTCATACAGATTCAGACCCTGAGAAAACATATGAGATACAAACTCCTAATCGAACCTAGCACAAGTCAAATCTAGAAACAACAAAGGAAGGAGTTAAGGACACTCAGAATGTTGAAATCATTCCTGTTACACCCACTTCAGAAATCGTTTTGAGAGTTGAAGAAATACCTCCACTAGGTGTATTTTATGGCCCCACCCACAAAGTTGTAGTCAAGATACAGAGGAAGAAAAGAAAGATGGACGTTGTAACTGTTACAACTTTTTACAATGAACCAATGGACATCGTTTGGAAGGACTTGCCTATGGAACCATCTGAAAATATCACAAAATTGTCGCAATACGTAGGACCATATGCCACAACAACTATTGACAAAGCGACAGAGGTCCAAATGCTGCTTAAATAAAAATAACAAAGAATTATGTTGTTAGAAAAACAATTAGCTTAGGAAAAATCCTATCAACAAGCAGAATTACAAATAGCCTAGCTCCATCAGGAATTTGAACAAATGAGGGTACAACATCAAGCTAGCCTAGCAGAAAGAGATGTGCGAATACAAGCTATAACAAATGAGTTTAAGGATACTCCGCAAATCGATGAGTTCATAAAGGAAGCACTCAGTCTTAACTTCCAACTGACGCAACAGAAGGAAGTACTTTGCCTGAATATTTCGCAAATAATTCCTTATTGCGAAACTAGCGATAAGCTAACAAACTAAGTTGTTGACATGAGACTTGAGTATGATGAAATCCATAAAAGGATTTCTGACTTTATCACTTGGAAAGAAACAAAGGATGGGAGGAAGGCTGATCTGCCGAAGCTGGAAGAATATCACAAAGACATCCTTTCCACAAATTGGGATTCTTGGTTGAAGCAAGCAAAGAAGGCAACATCGATAGCAGCAAACAACATAATTGAAGCCATCAACAAAAATTTTCATGGCGTCAACCTGGTTATAGAATTTGTACCAAGATTTCTTCTGAATTTCAAACAGTTAGAGAAACAGTGGACGCGAGCAGTGCAAGAAAATGAGGTGATCAAACAGCTAAGCAAGCTGAATTGGGAACCATACTGGCAGTTTTTAGTGAAACCATACAGTGAGTTGATGATTTTGAGGTGCTTAACAACCTTAACACAAAATATGGTGCCAGCGCTATCAGACGCTATATTTGTTTCTCAGTTAAAATCTGTGATCGTCCAACCGACTCAGCTCAAACCTATGACAGATATTTGCAATCTCAGGGAACAAGTGCAAAGGAGTTAGCCATTTAGTTTATTTTTATTTTAGTTTTATTTTCGCATAATCTAAGGAAGGTTGTTTAAACCTCCTTAGCTATGTTTTGTAATAATCTATTTTAGGACCTATAGTTTAGTATTTAAACCCCTCTCATGCATTTAGAGAGGGATCCAGAAATTTTATCAGAAAAATTCTTCAAAACATTGCGCTTCTGTACTTTTGAGGAGGTTTTAATGGAATGAATGGAACAGGATCTATTTCTTTCAAATATCTAGCATACTCTACTGAAATGCATTTTTGTACTCTTAGAATGTGTTGGATTGATTGAGATTGGATTAATATTGTTGAAACACATGAGTAGGACTCGTCATATATTGTACTTTTATCTTATGATCTTGTTTTATTTATGTATCAAGCAATACTTCTTCTATAAAAAAAATTATGTGTGAAAGTCTGAATTACAGTTTAGCATTATTGCACTTTTGTATGATGTTAGCTTTAACTTTATTCTGAATACATGAATGATTTTATATGCGATATATCTTTCACAATCGTTTTGGATAAATAATTATCCAAAATGATTACAGTTAAACGGTTTCACTTTTCATTGCAGTTGAATGATCTATATTACCAATTTCTGTAGGACATCATTGTAGATCGCATATTGTATTTAATTCCCCGGTATATTTATAGCTAAATAGTGTTAAACTAGGATATATGCATGTGTTTATTAGTTATATCAGATTACACTTAGCTTAGCTATTCTCCTGTTACATCATATATCACCCCACAAACACTATCAAAATCTTTTATGGGAAATTGGTCCCATTATCCCCAATCGGAGCCACTACACCAAATGGAAAAGGAGCTGCTAACCAAGGTCTGGACCGGGTGGTTTTCCCCCATGTTGTCACAACAATTTTTGAGGCTTCAACACATTGGAAGGTCGAAATTCTATATTTGTTGGGTTGAAGTGTTTTCGCTACAAGGTCAAAGATCTACATCGAAGTTTTTAGAAGGAAAGGTTGACTTGGTGGTTGGAGGAGGTATGTGTCTAGGTTGAAGAGTCTTGGATTATATCGTCTTAACTACTAAAGGAAGAACCTAGCAAAGTGCCTATATCTTGTGTCTCATGTTCTTGTGATCTTCATACACACATAATTTAGTAATTGTTTGATGAAAGATAATATAATAAAGAAATAAAAGAAGCCAACATAATTCACAAGTAATTATCAAGAAAGATAAATATAACCCTAATTCTACTAGCATTTATTTCTCAATAAATATCAAGCTAATCATGAGGGAATATGTATGGAATAGTCTAATGCTTTCCATTCCAATAGGTGGTGTTGATGGTGTACTAGGAGTACAATGGTTACAAACTTTGGGGACGATAGCTGTTAATTTTAAAGAAATTTTCTTGTATTTTTTGGGGAAGGAAATGAAGTTGAATTAAGGGGTATCACATGGAAACCAGGAAATATAATCATCTCTAATGTCATGAAAATGTTTCCGAAGAAAGAAAAACATGGTGTAATTTCACAATTATGTTGACTAGAGGTTCAAACATCAAATCATCTATTTCTCTAGATCTCCAAAAAGTCTTGAACAACCATTCCAAGGTATTTGAGACTCCCAAAGGCCTCTCACCTATTCATGATCATGATCATGCTATTCATTTGATTCCAGCAAGTGTTCCTCCAAACTTTAGACCTTACAGATATCCCTATGCCCAAAAGAGTGAAATTGAACGTATGGTTGCAGAAATGTTAGAGGTGGGTATAATTCAACTTAGTCAAAGTCCTTTCTCTGTTCCGGTAGTATTGGTGCACAAGAAGGATGGATCATGGCGTATGTCTCTAGATTATAGGGAGATCAACAAGTTCACTATTAAAGATAAATTTCCCATTCCTTTCATTGCTGAAATGTTGGATGAATTACATGGAGTAATTTACTTCACCAAGATAGTTCTTCATTCAGGGTATCATCAAATTAGAATGAAGACTAAAGACATTTTGAAAAGATATTCAGAACTCATGAGGATCATTATGAATTTTTGGTCATGCCTTTTGGCCTTAGTAACTCACCTTCCACATTTCAAGGTTTTATGAATTCCATTTTCAAACCCTTCCTTAGAAAATTTGTGTTAGTATTTTTTGATAATATACTAATATTTAGAAAGACACTAAAGGATCATGTTCAAAATGTTGACACGGTGCTCAAACTATTGGAGGAGAAACAATTACAAACAAAAACCTCCAAATATTTCTTTGGAGTACAGGGGGTGGAATATTTGGGTCATATTGTATCTCATGAGGGTGTTGAGGTAGACCCTAACAAAATTAAATGCATTAAGGAATGGAAAATCCCCACAACCATAAAGCATATTCAACTATTTCTTTGGTTGATAGGGTATTATCACAAGTTCGTTAAGAATTATGGGAGAATACCAACACCTCTAATAGTATTACTAAAGAAAGATACATTTGATTGGATTTCGAAGGAAACTAAGGCCTTTAAACATCTTAAAGAGGCAATGTACCAAGCACCGATCTTAGCTGAACTAGACTTCACAAAAACCTTTAATGTGGAATGTGATGCCTCGGGAAATAGAATTGGTGTTTTTTTAATGCAAGAAGGAAGACCCCTTGCTTTTGAAAGTCATACAATCAAAGGAAAGTATTTACACAAACCTATTTATGAGAAGGAAATGTTGGAAATACTACATGCACTAAAGAAATGGTAACCTTACCTAATGGGAAGACACTTCACGGTAAAAAAAAATCATCATAGTATTAAATACTTTTTGGAACAAAGAATATCTTAAAAAGATAAGTAAAAATGGGCCATAAAGATGTTGGGTTATGACTTTCAAATCATCTACAAAAAAGGGAAGCAAAATGTTGTTTCAGATGCACTCTCAAGAAAGGATGAGGATGTGGAAGAATTTCTTTGTGCCATTTCTATTATCCAATGTGATTGGATAATCGAAGCAAGGGATGAATGGAAGAATGATGAAGAGGTGTGGACACTCACTCAAAAGTTGCAACAAGATCCCAGTAAATCTAATACATTTATATGGAAAAATGATTCATTATGGTACAAAGATCGCTTATATCTTTGTAAGAATTCCCAACTCAAACAAAATATTCTTTTGGAATTGCACACCTCCCCCTTAGCAAGGCACTCAAAATTTTTTTTAAATTACCACGGGGTTAAGGAGGATTTTTTTTGGGACGGCCTTAAATCTGATATTTAGAAGTTTGTGGCAAAAATGTTTGGTTTTCCAACAAAATAAAGTTGAGACAATTAAGACCCTGAGCCTATTACAACCTTTAGCCATTCCAAGTTAGTGCTAAGAGGAGGTCTCAATGGATTTTATCATAGGTTTACCCAAGTCCAAAGGAAAGAGTGTCATCATGGTGGTAGTTGATAGACTTACCAAGTATGCACACTTTTGTGCATTATCTCATCCTTTTTATGCTAGTACAGTTGTTATTTCATTTATGGAAACAATTCAAACGCTACATGGAAACCCAAAGATTATTGTAAGTGATAGAGATCCCATTTTCACTAGAAATTTTTTGAACATAATTATTTTCTTGTCTTGGTACTCAATTAGTTCATATATCACCTTATCATCCTCAATCTGACGAGAAAACTTTGATAGTGAACAAATGTTTGGAAGGATATCTTCATTATTTTGTATATGATAAATAAACATATTGTGTCAAGTGGTTACCTCTAGTTGAATGGTGGTATAACACTTCCTTCCATACTGCAGCAAAAATGACACCATTTATGGAACTTTATGGATATCATCCACCATCTATCACATCATCTTTAAAAGAAAATTATAAGGTTCAAGCAGTGGAAGATCACATCTAGCATCAAAAAAAAGTTCTCCAACTCTTAAAGGATGACCTCACTCTAGCGCAAAATTCAATGAAATAATAGGCATATCAACATCGCAGTGAAAGAAGTTTTGATATAGGCGACTGGGTATTTTATGGCTACAACCATACAAACAAATTTCCCTCAAGCAAGCTAAGAAGGATAATAAGTGATCACCCAAGTAATATGATCCTTACAAGGTGTTGTAAAATATTGGTAGTATTGCATACGAATCAGAGTTGTCTGCATCTTCTTGAGTACACCTAGTTTTCCATGTTTCGTTCTCAAAGAAGGTTATCGATGACAAGCTCCCAGTTCAAGCAATGTTTCCATAACTTAACGAAGAAGGAAAAATCATATTTTACCATGAAGAATTCACTAAAACAGGAACTCAACATCTACATAATTGATTAATTTTAGATTATCTGATTAAGTGGAAGAACTTACCCGTTGAATATTCTATTGTAACATTCTTTATTTTTGATAAGTTAGTTTTTATTTATAAAGAGGGTATGAAAAAATAAAGAATGAAAAAATGAAAATGAAAAATAAAAAATAAAAAATAAAAGATGAAATGAAACCCATCAAAAGAAAATCAAAATTTGTACAAGCGAGCTTGTTTAAATGCCACTTCAAAGGAATAAATTACATTGTAATAAATTAAGGTTTTGTGTGCAGCATGTTTAAATGCCACAACTTGTTGTTTTGATTTGAATCATATAGTTTAATTATGATCAAATCATTTAAATTTATGTTTTAGATTAGTGAATAAGTTCACCGGATTGTTTAATCTTGGTAGAACATCATTAGATAGGATAGAATATAATAAATGATGGCCTAACATGATCAAAATTTGGCTAAATGATGTATTAGATTAGGGTTACAAAAAAATTACGCAAAAAATTGGTTGCTAGTACAAATGCGCCAAAATTTAGATTAATATTGGTTTGATTATGACTTAATTACCTCTTAAAGGTGGTTAATTTTTGTATAAATAAAACTTTATGATCCTTTAACCAAAGTCATAAAATGACAAAGGAAATTTGTCATGAAATGCTACGAGCCAATACCTTTGGACAGTGATCCTCTTCCTCACCCAGATCAACAACAAGGAAGCCATTTCACACCCCCTTCGACCGTTGCATGATAATGGAAAGGGGGGGTCCGAAAAGTGGTTTCCTCCATGGCGAGCCCATTGCAACGTGTCACTCCCTCCTTACTTTGTACTCCCCCCACTCATTACCACTTACCACTACCCCCCCCCCCGAAGTCCGCTTATCCCACTTCATTCATACATCATCCCGCCAATGGCTATTCCCTTTCTTGTTCCATCCATCCACTAATCCTTTCACTCAACGTGTCCATATTCGTTACATTCCTATCATCCTATCCATTTCTTCCAGCCATTACCAGCTTCCCGTTGGCCATAAATGAATATACTCTCATTCAGTAATGGTTATACATTTCCCATTATAAATAAACCCCTCATCCCCTTTGCGTGATTTCCCTGGCTTTGTTTTTATTTCTGATTCACAAGTTTCCAAAGCTTCAATGCTCCTTGTGCCTACTTTGGAGCATAACTAGATTTACCATCAGAACAAAACCTCCTCTCTGTCAGGTATTATTACTCCTAGACTTCTGTTATTTCTTCCACCATTTTGGAAAATAATGGCACCAAAAAAAAAGGACCAACCCTCTATTATTAAAACCTCATCACAGGAAAATCCTAAACTCACTCATAGCATAGACCTTGACCACATTCCTTTAGCTAACCAATTTTTCAAAATTACAGACACAGAGTGCAAATTCAATATGTTTGAATTGCACCATTAGTTAAAACAGACTTATCAGGACTCAAAAGATGAAATCAACTTATGGGAATATTTATTGCCCATGTTTATGTTTCCTTAGACCCATCCATTTCTTGACTTAGTCATGTGGTTCCAATCTGAGTACAATCCCTTGCAGAGAACTATGGTAGCTCAGAATGGAGACATAATGATCTCTATCACACCCGAAACCACCACTAAAATGCTTCTTATCCCTAAGAATGATTCCCTTAGCTTTTTCTCCACTGCTATCCTCATCGATCTATACCATAACCTCACTTTCCCGCAAAGAGCTCAAATTTTTGAGATCTTTCTTCCAGAAGATGTTGAACTTCATAAAAAGAACCCTCCTTATCCAGCATCCATGTTCCCTAAGAGAGCTAAACATATCATTTCCTTAGTTCCTTGCTTGTTAGGTTACCAAATATATTAATGGGTAAATGAATATATTCCAGGTTATCTATCCATCTTCTCCAAAGAACACAAACCAGCCTTCATGTATAATTACAGTCAATTTTTGGTTGAAAGTATGCATGAACAATTAATGAAAATCACTACTAAAGGAGTATTTAAATATTCTTTAGTATTAGTGCATATGATCCTTTTCCAACAAGGATACATGTTGCCTATAACTTTACACAAGCAGGATGATCAACAAGTAAGTTAATCAGTCACACAATGGACTTCATTGATTAGGAGGAACTCTACTAAGTTCAAATTTTTAGATTTCATTGAATGTGTTATTCATCCAATTTCACAGATTCTCAGCATCTAGAGTGAGCCTAGAATCAGTCCAGAAATTAAAATAATTCTGCACCTGAGTGACCAAGCTAAGATAGGAGACTGGTATCTTTACCAGAATTACACAGAAATTAGGGTGTATGGTTGTGAACTAGCTCCATACAAACTACCTAAATATGTTCCAATGAGAATTTTCTCCCTGGAATATATGAGGCAAATGATCAATATGGATGAACTACATTTTATTTTAGGGAAGAGGAAATCTCAGTTTAAAATCAAGTCCCAAGTGGGATCATTTATTTGCAATACCAAATCAGCAGGTATTGAAGCAGACTCAATCCTCATACAAATAGGATTCCAACCAAGTTTCACCTAGTCTTATAACCCATCTAGTATAATCTCCAATTTAAGGGTGGAACTTAAAGAAACACCTTATAATCCATGGGGGATTCACCCAATGAACCTTTGACATATCGCATGCATTCATGGCATACTAAACAATACCCCTAATTGGACTACATATTGGAAAATAACTCTAAAATCATATTATTTAACCCCCTACCAATATAAACCCAATACACCTCCCCAATTTAAAGAAACACTATTTTCACTAGATATTGTAGGTATCCATTTTTTCATTAACATTTTTTATACCCCTTTATATTTTTTCATTAACTTTGAGCTCCATTTTTTATACTTGCTAATATAAAAACCCTTTACCCCCTATATTTTCCCCAATATATTAAGTCAAATTTTCCTTATTATATAACCCCCAATATGAACCCGCGTGGTATGGTATTGCTCCACCAGTGAAGCTCCCGTGTTATAATCATACTCCAATACCAGAGATTGAAAAGCACAGAAATCAAGAACAAAGGGAGGAGAACACACTTCAAGAACCAAAAGAACATATTTTACCTCCTTCTACCCTCTAGACTCCCACTTCTCAAAAAAGGCAGGAAAATAAGCTAAGAGAAGAATCTTCATCTTCAGCAAAGGGTACAAATGAATTCATTATTTATCAGAAGAAATCAAAGACTGATTCCAAAGGTAGTACTATTCAAAGTCCGAAAGAACCTATAATCATCAATTTGGCTAATTCACATGTTTCTACAGGGTCATAACAAAATGTAATCACCACTCCATCCTCCTCTTCAGTTTCACAGAATTTGTTGGAGATCACCCAGTTTGCAGGAGTAAGTGAGAAAGAGGAGCCAAACATCTTCACCAATTTCCTTGAAATTAAACAGAAGAATGAATCTTTGAAGGCAAATGTCTATGCTCAATTTTGGAAACAAACATCCACTTCACAACACAGGTTATTGACAGCCTTTGACAGTGAAAAAGGAAGGATGCAAATGCCATTCCTACAAGCTCAAGGGCATTTTCCAAATGCTTCTTCAAACTACAAGAAGACCATATTTTCCTTTGATGCCAACTAGATACACCCAGTCGACCAAATGAACATGCACAGATAGTCTGGTGAGATGATTTTCTCTACCATAACTAACATTTCTATGGCATTGTCAAAATTAAGGACAAATCTTTCAAATGTGCAGTAACAATTAAAAATAGAAAAGATATCCTCTCTCGCAAAGGATAACAGGGAAAATTATTAGAAGACTTAGTGGTCAAAATTGGGTATGATCCCACCGATTTTAAAGTTACAGAGGACATTATCACAAAGAAGAATGTAGATATTTTAGCATTAAGGAAGCATCTCAAACTACCTTCTACAGAGGATCCTCAAACTAAGGAGATAGTAGAAAGTTAGCAACACAAAGAATAAATGCTCAAGTGAATCATTGAGTAAAATGTACAAATAAAGACAATGGAAGAGCAAATTGAAAAATTACTTAAAGAAAAGGAAGAATTTTCTCAAGTAGCCATACTTCCAATTACAGTTATACCCATTACAGTGTCAAGGACAATTGCGGAATTGACATCAGAAACAACGAAGTCTACATTAACAGCAGGTGAGTCATACAAGAGTTGTCTCTCTAGAGACAGTAAAATGAAAGGCTTCACAAGAAATTCAAAAATATGGAGACACAGAAGATTAATAATGATACTCTTTATGTTGAAGAGATGTAGAAGTCCCACAAATTGATAAGAAGTTGAAGAGTTGGAAAATGAGTCATTAATGGATCAGACCTTGGCCCAAGCCACAATGAAAATATTTGGGCAGATATCAGTCAAGCTATAACTGAAGTTTGGCCCTCCATGCATATTACTTTTGAATAGGAAGAGATCATCAATAAATGCCACACAACTATTGAAGAAGTCAGAGAACTCCTTAAGGAAAAACCAAGTGAAGCTAGAGACATGATTAAAGTGCTCAATTCAAAAACAAGGGCCAACTTGGAAGAGATTTAGATTGTTGATAGGACAAAAAATATTATGGAGATTAAGAAGGTTTTGCAGAAAAATAATTTCTTGACTCAGTTGGAGACAAAATTCTAGACTTTCAAAACCATTGTCCGAAGGTTTCATTTCAAGTTTAACTTACTCAACTAAAGAGGATTTCCAAGTTTAGTGGCACCAAATGATTGGTTAATCAGTTTGGAGGAATATTGTCAAAAGCTTTATGCAATGGCACTGATAAAGCTAAATTTGCAGGTATCAAGGGTCACCTTACAGGGAAGGAATTATTAGAGGCTTTGAACTTTGATTTAATAATCAAGCATGAAATCAAACATATCTTTGTTAATAAGCCTACTTTTGAAAAGTATACTAAGGTTGATGAATTCTACAAAAAAATGGTTAATATTTCTATACCAAGTAAAAATAGATGGGATCACTTTTGTGAAATCATCGAGTAACTTTCATCACCAACTGACAGACAATAAGGAAACACTCTTTGGGGACCAAATCATCAACAAATTCCTTGAAGATAGTGCCAACAACTCAACAGTTTTAGAATTCCTATATTTTTGTACTATTTTTGTATTTTTATTAAAGAATGTCTCTAGAATATCTTTCATTTTATATAAATAACTCTCCCTTCGAGTTATTAAGGGTTGAACCCTTGGATGAGCTTTCAAACTAGAATTATAACTAAACTAGAGATTTGCTTCAAATTAATGAAAGGATTATGGATTTGCCTCCGATAGGTTGTCTCCTTGTGAGTTTTTCTTATGTGTTCATTTCATTATGTTTTTCTTCACTTATTTAAGTCTTTATGGAGAAATTTAGGTAAGATCAAACTGAATATCAGTCCATCTTAAATCCCCTGTGAAGTTACAAACTATAATTAGAGATTAGTTTATAAAACTATCTATTATTATAAACTCTTCTATATCTATAAATTGTCACACCCATCTGCATAAGATTAAATACATTTTGTTGACCAGGTAAACATTATTTACCTGCACTATTTCTTATAATTAATTAAATATTCAATTTGGATATTTAGTAAGTTGTAATTCTTTAATACTATGTTATTCATTCAATTAAAATCAATTAACTAGTTGCAGACAAATAAACAGCCATTTCATTATATTTGGAAAGTGTTAAAGTTTAAGCACATGTTTTCAAATTGTTCATAACATTGGTCATCCAAAAATGTTAAAACAAACAAAACATTTTAGATGCTCTGGCATCATTAATTAACCTAGAATCATCTCAGAGGAAAATAGATTCCACATGGGAGGATGATAATTTTATACAAAAGCATATGGAACTACTCAAGTGTTGAGGACAACACTTTTTTGAAGGAGAGGGGAATGTTAGGTCCCTATAATATGTTTCCCTTATTGTTATTGTTTTACCCATGTATCCCCTATGTTGTTATTGTTGTGCCCCATAGAAGCCCACTATTGTTATTGTTGTGCCCTTACATTATTATTGTTATGTAAGCTCTAATTATATTGTGACCCCTTAGACTCCTATATATACCAAGGAGGTCTTATCACTTGTATCATCCAATAATTGTTTGTTTATGTAATGTAAAGGAGGTTTCCCCCTCAAAGAGATAATTTTTAAGTTGATGATCTATCTTTTCTTCGATTTTGTGAGTTGGTTGCATAACACTCTTCTCTATAAGGTAGAATGCATATCTTGTTGAAAGAATTGGTTATAAAAATGTACTTGGTAAATTATTCCATGTTATTACTCAATGCTTGAAAGAATAATTTTAGTATGCTTCAGATAGACTACATATCAAGTCTCTCACTCAAAATAGCATGGAATAAATCAACATCAAGTATGTTCTCGGAAGAAGGAAAGATAATTGATAATGACAACTCCAAGGAAGATGTTATAGCTTGCTAATCAAGTTTGATCCATGGTCACTTTGATTAAAAGTGAATGCATGGGGAAAGATTATTGCACAATATGAATATGTACCATACGAAAGGATGTTGATATCAAAGGATACAAGTGAATACTTTGATGTAAGGGACATCATAAGGTAATTCTGATATTAAAACTTTGGTATTGGTTATCTTGTTGACATATAGTTTTGCCACCTACAATAATATTGTAAAATTGCATGATGGCAGTTGAGGAAAGTTCAACTGTTGGTTTTTTAATTCAATTATATGGTCAAGATGTGTACTTCATCTTGGGATTGAAAGGTAATAGTACAAGAAGATAGTGTGATGTTCATGATGATCACTTTCATGTTTAGAGGGAGATTAGCTTCACTTTCGAAGGCTTAATATAATTCCTTTATTGATGATAACTAATGGAAAGTGATATGAAAGGTTAATGGTAGGAATCTTGTTACAAGATTAAAGAAAGAAGATGGTTCCATAACATCTAGGAAGAAAGAATCTCAATATGATGAGATGCAAAGAAAGAAGGAGCCATGCAACTACTACTTGAATATATACATGAATAAATAGTAGCTTATACACTTACGAAGACAAACTAAAGAGCTTGTGGTTATGACTTCCCAATTGAAAGGAAGTAAGGAATATCATATGTGTTTGAGAGGGAGTAAGAAGTCTCCTTGAATGATTGAAAAGGAGAAAGGATTGATTCCCTAATCAAGAGGGAATGAGGATATCCTCTTTAATTGAAAGGGAGTGATGTTAGACATCATATTATCCTCTTCATGTCTCATGCACTAGACCAGGACTAATAGCCGTATGTCTAAGTGAAGGTCGTGGAGGGAGAATGGTAGGATTGGATAAGCATATGATATTGTTACTCCTTGACGATAAAGAACCCAAGATAGGAAGTACTCTTGTTGACCGACACTATTTGAGAATTGGATAGGTATCCAAGACAAGAGTGGTCGAAGAGGACCGATATTCTTTGAGGATTGGGAATCCAAGATAAGAATAGTCCTAAAAGGGCATACCTAGTGAACATCGAGATGGGGTAGGCACCTTGAGAAGTAGTGTGGTATCTTCTGTAAACCCTCCCAACATTCTGCTATGATATGAGAAGAGCTTATCAATTAAGTCCTTACCATGTTGACAATGTTTGTTATAATGTAGATGCTTAAATATGGCTTACCAATCTGAATCTTCTTATGAAAACTCTTTAGTTTGAGAATATCCTTGTATCAGTTGTACAATTATGAATACATCCCTAGTTAAGAGGGAGTGTTGGAAAATGTAATTAGTTTTAGTCTTCATAATTGTAATTATACTCATGTCATTATGTATATCTTATGTAACAAGAAAAAGAAGAAAGAAAAAATATTATTTTCAAGTATGTTTTCCATGCTTCTTTTGTATTGGTCATCTAGGTTAAGTAGGTTATTCATGATTCTATAGTTTTCCATGTTATAATAATATTTGTCATGAGTCAAGAGATCCAATGTCATTTGTATAATACCCTATTGAGAAATCTGTAACATGTAAAATAATTTATTTTGAGTCTATAAAGTCAAAATAAGCCTCCAAGAACAAGTCGGCCCTACTAATGAGAATTCATCCTAGAGAGGGGTATTCGACCTCTTGAAAAACATATATGTAGAATGAGATTCAACTCATTTGAAGACACATTTTCTCAATTCAATATCTTGAATAAAAAAGAGAAAAATAAGCAAGAAGGACGAGGAAATAAGTCAAGGTTAAGGAAGGAAGAAAGTGAAGTCCAAAAAGAGAGAAATATGCCTTTAAAAAGCTCACACGTGTGAAATTTCACAATTACAGAGAAGCCAAAGTTACAATTTTGTTGCATGGGGCCAAAAATTTGTTACAAGAGGTCAAGATTCTGATGAAGAGGGTCAAAAGCCCAGATTCTGATGCAGGGGGTCAAAATCTGAGTTTTAAGCAAATTGGAAAGGATTGACTTAAGTTGAATTTGACACGTTGACAAAGGACTTATTAGAGGGCTGACTTGGCTTGAGGAGGTTTGAAATTGGTCTTTGGGTCTTGGTTTTCTCATTTGATCAGATTCTTTAAGAAGATAAGAGATTTTTTTTGGGTTTTCCCCTTGGAGGGGTTTTGCCCTGGCTTGGAGCCTACTTCTTATGTCTATTGTTTTTGTTGTTTCTTCTCTTGATAATTGATTGATGAAAATATCTAACAAAGAACAATAAGAAGATAACTAAACTTCACAAGCAATTATTAAGGATAAGAAGAATTGTTTTAATAAGATACCCTAGTAGATTCTCCAACACTACTCAAATGTATCACACAAATTTCACTCAAAAATGAGAATACATTTTTTTTAAGGTAGCACACTTATTTTTCACCATTGGTAATAAAACTTAAGGTAGTATAGGAAAACTTCCACTTGTTTACTATTGGACCACATCTCAACCAATACATAATTTAGGTGATATTATTTTTATCATTCATATAGATATGTTAATTTTGTGTCCAAACACCAAACATAATGTAATAGTATTTGAATGTGTGTACATTATCCCCGCAAATATGTTGGAGAGAATGAAATCATTTAAAAAATGTGATTCAAAAATATGGTGAATATTCTATAAGATATTTTCTCATTTCTGACTTAGATTAACATTAGTGGAATAATCCATTGAAACATTATCGTTGTCATTTAACTATAAAGCGAAAAATATATAGTTATAATGATAGTAAAAGAGTGATAACAAACATAAAATTCACCAAGTGATGAAATGATTACCATGACATCAACATGCAAGTTATCTACAATTCCAAATCCATAATTTTTTATGTATCTTGTAAGAAAACATTGCACCATATTAGATCAAAAGGACTACTGCTTATTGTTATTGATCTACATATTCAATATGAAATTCTCAAATCACCTGGTATCGGGTTGTTACATTGATTCTTGCTTCTATATTTTCTTATTTGAACCTTATTTTTTCCCTCACCATGCTAACCTTAATGACATGCTTACATATATATCCATTTTTTGTCCAATTATAATCACACAACAAATCTTGAACTCCAATGCCATACCATATATGTTTTATTCATATCATGTTGACTTGAAACCATGTTATGGAAGGATCTGTGTGGTTTAGTGTCACATTAAAATTTAGAATAGACTGTGCCCTTAGCCATGAATGAGATTTGTTGGCCGGATAAATCGTTCTTGCGGATAAGACCGATCTCCCTAGTATCAAATGATATCTAGCAACAAGTAGCACAAGCAAATCTACTTTTCTCTAAACATGTTTCAATTCATAAATGAAAACTAAGAGGTGTAATAGACCCTACCTTGGTCCAACGCTTGTTTGTGGCAGCTTTGTTCCAACACCTTCAAGCAGTTCCCTTATAATAACATGCATACACAAAAAAAACATCCATCAAAGAACACCTGCATAGATAATATAATAAAACATGTTCATTATGAAGATCAAGGAGCTCATAAAATAAACCATTAGAGACAGTTCATTGAGAAAAAACAAACTTGATTGTATTAACTTTATGAATAAAAGAACCGTACAACCTTTGCGTTGATGTTGCACAAGCTCTTTCCAGGGTCCAGTAGGAATCTCCTCTACTTTGACAAGCCTCACTCACTTCCCAAATGAAATGAAAGGTATGTGATCTCTCCTCTCACAAGCTCAAAAAGGAAGTCTAATTTCCAGCAGCATTTACCCTCAAGAATCTTCAGCTTTCAACCCCCTCCTACAACCAGCCCAATGCCTAAATTTATAGTGCAAATGGAGGAAGTTGCAAATCCACCATTGAAGGGATAATTCCTCCTTCAATGGGATAAGCACCTCATATCATGGAGTTATCTCCCTTAGTTATGGAATGGATGAATCAAGGTGGAGCGGACTTGCCAGTGTAATATCCCTTCCAGAAGCGTCCAGAAGTGACCCAAGGTGAGTTTTTAAGAGTGAACTCATGCCTTTTTAACTTTTATAGGGGTTCGCACCCATCACTTAACAGAAAGAGTGGTCAGGTTCACAGGGGACATGACCATTGAGTGCAGTACCACAAACAATGCTAGGAGAAAGTGCGAAACCAGGATTTAAGATATTTTTAAGGTCTTTCTCCCATTTTCAAGGCTTGGTATGAAGAGCTGAGGCTTAAGACTTGCAAAGGAGGTATGCATGAGTGGTGATGGACTCACACAAACTGTAGAAAGTCATGGTGACAATTTTTTGTGTAACAGATTGCCCCCTAAAGTGCAAAGTCTGTAATAGATGAGGATAATTTTTTATCATCTAAGAAGAGTGAAGGACTTTATAATTTCAAGGATCTTCCTATGGATACCCCAGTCGGAACTTATAAAAAACATTCAACAAAAAATATATATATGTGAAAATATCATCGTTGAGGTAGGCATTCCCATACTCAGATCAAAACTGACTAAGAACTATCTAAAACTATTCTGATACAGGAATGATTTTGTATCACATCACAAGTAGAGACATATGGACAAAGTATGGGCGCAGCCATCTGTTTATGAATAGTCCACTATATAATGATAACAAAATTCCTCGCAGCCTGGATGGTGGAAACCAGATCCAGGGTCTTCATTTCTACTTCCCAAACTAGTACGATTCTATCCATGTGAATGAATTGTCGAAGTCGAACATGGTAGAAACCACTTTATTACCAGTCAATGATGTAAAATGTTAACAAGTGTGAGAGGAACCACCAATAATGTCAATGGCCCTCAAAGTACTCAGTATAATCCATGAAATGTGAATGAATGAGTCGATGTCGAACACGTCACAGAATCCTTTGATCGAAGGTCAAGGATGCAACCTGTCATCAAAGGCGAGAAACCTACCATTGAGGCATGCAGATTTCAAGGTACTGACGATTTCTAGATCATCTTTCTAGATAATGAGTGGGAGTCGATAGAAAGCAATCCGTCATAGGCAAGCCCATAACACGAAATCATAGATCAAGTCTGAAGAAATATATTTGTCAAGGACTAACTCATGGATGGTCAATGATGGATGACAGATATCTTGCAGGTGAATGGTTTATTTGCACAGACCTCTTAAACACATAATGACACTGCAGATGGCTTGGTGACAATTGACCCAAAGATAATACTAGGAAACTGGCTGAAGACTTTCAATGTGGCTTGATTAACTGTTAGGTAAAGGATTCCCCGACCCAGGTGAATAAAAGTGTCGTGTTCAAGAGTGATGGAAAGTTTTTTCAAACACAAAGTACAACAAACAGGTTTATTTTTCTCTCTTTTCCCCCACCATTTATGGCAAGTACCTCTTTATTTTTGACAAGCTTGAGGAGGATAACATTTGCTTGGTTATAAGCTCATCCTCCGGATGAGTCCAACTTAGTTTAGATTCGAACCCTAAGAAGGAGTGGTTCGTTCCTATTTGTAATTGAACAGGTCCTTTACTGTTAAATTTTAACGAGTCCAGTATAGGAGAAACTCTAAGTTTTTCAATTTTAGGGAGTCATAAGAAAAAATTAAGAAAACTCCATGGTTGTCCTTTTTTGTAAATTTGTGTCTCCCAAGCCCGAAAAAGTATAAAATAATACTTGAGAGAACTGTTTGACCATTATGATCAAGGATTACTTTTCATAATTAGTGCCTTCAATCTGAAAAAGCAAAAAAGTGATCAAAAACACGTTGTTTTATTACCAATATTGAACTCGAAACGACAAAAGTTCGGCAATATTTTCATGTTTATATGGTCAGAAAAGAGCTGTAAGTGGACCGTCTTTTTAATTCTGTTTTAACGAGTCTAAAAAGAAAAACTCGGCATCTTTTCATATTTTACGAGTCAGAAAAGAGCTTAAAGAGGACTCATATGTGTTTTTGATGAAAATGACCAATTCTCCCTGAACACCCAATATTCTACACAAAAACTGCAAACATTACTCATATATGTTTAAAAATTAATAAAAATGTACCAAAAGTGACCTTTTCAAAGTGAAAAATAAATAAATTAAAAATTTATTTATTCAAAAAATCTTATAAAAAGGGCTTTTACAAGTTTATTTTCCTCGTTTGGCTTTGGAGTAAAAAGTAAGAGCTTTTGGTAAGAAAACTTCCTATGAAGATTGCGAAAAATCTGACCTCTGGAATCGAGAACCATCTTCTCCAGGTAATCCACATTGTCCCTGACTTGCATTTCATCCATTTGAAATTTTGTTTTAGGCTTTAGAATTTGATTTTTAGAAGGAAATTTGGGCAAAAAAATCGCCCGCGGTGGTTGCGCAAGTGCGCCATGTGGCCCCTACGCACCCCGATTTTTCCGTGCACAGGGAAAATTCGGGGTGTCACACCTATTCTTCAAGGAAAAGTGTGCAACTACACACTGTCTCTAACAGAATGGGTGCGAACCCCGCGGAACACGGATTTAAAACCCTAATTTCTTCATTTTTGCCCCACAAGTTTCATATTGAAATGTTCTAAACCACCTATTTTGCAATGCAGATAGACAAGATGCTTATTTGGTGGGAAAGAGAACACGAAGATGTGGATCAAGCCGCATTACTCCATCCACCTTCATTACAGGCTTTAAGAGCATGCGGACTACTGAAATTTTGGGCCACACCTGGCATCAGGGCACAGGTAGACTTTCTACAATGGCTGGTAGACAGGTGGAGTACGCAGGACCAGTGTTTCATCATTGGAGGACACCGGCTCGAAATCGATCCAGAGAAAATTTATTTTCTGACTGGTTTGCCAAAGAGAGGTGAAGGATTATCTCTATTCAGATCTAGGCCAGGTGGCCAGTCTGTCACTAGTCTCCGACTAGAGTTTTGCAATGTCCAAACTGCGGACAAACAGATAGATGTGAAGACCATCACCCGTCCTGAACTTAAAGTGATCATATTTACTGTCACCAGACTGTGCGGAAGTGTAGCATTGCATTTAGCTACCGGTTCCCAGATGCGTATGGCAGTAGACTGCTTCCAAGGCACCATCTTCAACTGGTGTGATGCTGTGTTAGTGAAAGGCCAACTAACTAGGAATGGACAACTAAAGAACTTTGGAGATGGTTACTTAGTTGTGAGCTTTGCCCTAGAGAGGGTACTTATGCTAGTTCCACAACAACTTATCGTTGAGGCTGGACTTCCCCGAGATCCCAGGATTATGCGTTAGGTTGCAATCACGGCCCGCCATCTTGAGGAGGGCACCAAGGTTGTTCGATTCTCCCTGAGTATTTTCGCTGGTTGGCAAACCAACTTTTCGTGATATAGGATTTTCCATATGCTGGGATGGATTATCGTGGTGATCCAAACATGGCTCTTCCACCAGGAGAGCAATGGGATGATACAGGTAAATTTGTGTTCAACATTTTTTTAAATTATATATATATAATATATATAATATATATTATATATATTTTTTTAAATCGTCCAAAAACTGATAGTAAAAAGTTTTAAATGCAGATATGGGTCCACGGCGACCAACCGCCTTATGATAGAAGACATCCAACTGCCGCAGCACCGGTCCCACAGGACCAATCAGCAGAGACCTTGGCCGAATTGGAGAGTCATCTAGAGCGCTTGGTAGCAGATATTCCGGAGACCAGCATAGATGACATTCCTCTTAGGTTACAGTGCTATGTGATTGGGGTCCTAAAAAGTTTTAAATGCAAATGTGGGTCCACGGCGACCAACCGCTCTCCAACCTTATGATAGAAGATAGCCAGCTGCCGCAGCACCGGCCCCACAGGACCAATCAGCAGAGACCTTGGCCGAATTGGAGAGTCATCTAGAGCGCTTGACAGCAGATATTCCGAAGACCAGCATAGATGACATTCCTCTTAGGTTACAGCGCTATGTGATTGGGGTCCCAGGACCTTTTAGGAGGTTCCTTTGTAGGGTGGCCCAAGCAGTGGTGTCTTATCGTGATCATCACCAGTGATAGGATGATCGCCTTGTAGACTCATTTTTGGAATTTTTTGTGCTATCATTTTCTGTCAATCATAAGGTGTTTTTTAACCTATGATCGAAGACGATGTATATTTTGACACACCTCTATGCTATGATATATCGCTATTATTGGTTATCTTGTATAACATGTTTATGGGATGCTTTTAAATTTACTGTATTGATTATTGCAAATGTCTATTTAACATTCAAGAAGCAATTGCATCTGCTAATGTATTTAAATATCTTGGAATGTGCTGATATTCGATGTAATAAAATTCTCGTTCCAAGAGACGGACTCTCAAAAATAATCGCAATAACATTGAATTTCTAATGGCATAAACTCTATTAAGCTGTAATACAATGAGTTCCGAATCTAACCTAACAATCAAACTCCGAATTCCATATGAAATGGATTCAGATAATAACTCAATCACTGCACTGTATTCTGCAATGTTGTTCGTTGTTTGACCGAGGCTTACCCCATGCATAGATACTAACTCGTCAGAGGGCAAATATATAACCCAAGTTGTGGAAGAGATGTTTCGTGTACTACGACAAGCACCATCAGCAAAACCGATGTATGTTTGGAGAGGCGTTGACATCTGCAATATCAAGAGTAAAATCAAGATAAGCAGGAATAATGATGAAAAACACTCTCTAAAGTAAAGCACGCATTCCTAATCTAAAAACACACCAAACTTAGAAAGAAACTAATCTAAAAATCTCCACACTAATCTTTTAAGCATAATATCACTTTAGATAAAGCCCGTTCCTAGGTTTACCTAAAGAGACACCATCAAAATATTCTAATTCATAGGCCCCATTTGCCAGCTTTCGCTTAACAATATACGGACCATGCTTATCGTTTGCTTGATCGTAAAGTAAGACTAGGTCTCCTTCCGAAAAATTGTGGGGTGTAACATTCCGATCATACTGAGCTTTAATTCTTTTGGCATGAGTTTCGATAGCTAATGCAGCATCACGTCAATTCTCATCTAATTGAGCTAAGTATAATAAACGTTTTTCCTCTTCGGAAGTGGCTGGTAATAATTGTACGGCAATTTTTAATGACGGGATTTTGCATTCAATGGGTAGTATTGCCTCTAAACCGTAAACTAGTTGAAAGGGAGTAAAACCTATTGATGTTTTGACTGAGGTTCGGTACGCCCAAAGCGCTGAAAATAACATGTTATGCCAATTCGACCTATGAATCCCAATGATTCGTTGGATCATAGTGATTAGAACTTTGTTGATTGCTTCAACCAGAGCATTTGCTTGTGGGTAGTATGGAGTGGAACTATCATGACACAGGCCAAGCTGATATGTTAGTTCAATCATCATGATGTTTCGAAAATGCCTCCCATGGTTAGTGATAATCGCTTGAGGAACACCAAACCTAGTAATTATGTGATTGAAAATGAAAATCACAGTAGTTTTGCCATCTGCCGAAAATGTAGGCATCGCCTCGGCCCACTTGGTAAAATAATCTACCGCAAGGATGATATACATATGCCCCTCGGCCAAGTGAGGGTTACATGTAATAAAATCGATACCCCATTTTGCGAATGGACCGACGGAAATTATAGGGTGGAGAGGAGCAGGTGGAGCGTGCATCTTACGATCAAAAATTTGGCAATTGTAGCATTTCTGGACTGCAGTGATACAATCTTTGAATAAGGACGGCCAGAAATAGCTAGCGCGCAAGATCTTTTGGGTTGTGGCATACCCAGACATATGACCTCCACACGCTCCAGAGTGACAGTCATTAAGAACCTTTTCAGCCTCTTCATGAGTTAGACAATGTCGGAAAATAGAATCCAACCCACGACGATAAAGAGTATTGCCAATAATAGTGTAAGGTTGGGATTGGAAACATATTTTCTGGCGCTAAGGTCGTGAGATGTTAGGCCGAAAAGATTGGGTTTCGAGATAGACAATGATATCTCCATACCATGGATCAACAATGCTAATAAGGAACAAGGATTTATCCGCAATGGGTTCTTCTGCCACATGTTCGGTATCAGCACGAGGGAAGTCACACATCAATTCTGCAAAAACCAAAGACTTCTTTCACTTGGCCTTTTCAAATTCCAAGTCAAATTCCTGCAGGTTGACAATCCATTTGGAATACTTGCCCCCTAGCAATTGTTTAGTTAAAATGTATTGCATAGGGTTACAGTCAGAAATGACGGTGGTTTTACGTAATAAAATGTAATGACGAAATCTTTGAACAGCTTGTACTGCTGCCAAGGCCAGTTTCTCCACATGTGAATATTTTAACTCAGTCGGAGTTAGAGTCTGACTAAGATCACATGTTCACTCTCGAATTCATCCTGTTGAACTAAGACCATCTCAATGGTGGAATGAGAAGCGACGAGGTACAAGAAGTAATCCTGGTTGTAGTTGGGAGGATGCAATAACGGCGCATGGGTCAACGCGTGTTTAAGTGCATCGAAATATTTGTCAGCTATATCATCCCAAAAGAATGGAGTGTTCTGTTTCAACAACTTGGTGAAACCTTTTGTAATCTTGGCGTAGTTAGGAATGAAACAACGTAAAAAGTTTTCTTTTCCTTGCAAACTTTGGAGTAGGTGAAGAGTCGAAGGAGGTGGTAATTTGACAATGGCTTCGACCTTCGAAGGAACAACACGAATGCCGGATTTTGAAACAACAAATCCCAGTAAACAACCTGTTTATATACAAAAAACACATTTGTGGGGATTCAGCCTAATCCGATAATGCCTACATCTCATAAAAATTGCTCGTAAATGAGTGAGATGGTCGACTCGACGTAAAGAATGAGCAGGTAAATCATCGAGATAAGGCTGCACAATGTGCTTGATGTCATGAAATGCATAAGACATAGCCCTTTGAAAAGTTGCGCCAGCATTCTTCAATCCAAAAGGTAACTTGCAATAAGCAAAGGTCCCCCATGGACAAATGAATGTCATTTTTGGTTGATCGGCAGGTAGAATGTTAATTTGATTATAACCGGAAAAGCCATCCATAAAGGATAAAATTTCATTGTTGGCACAATCATCGATAATTTGACCGATATAGGGTGTTGGATAATTGTCCTTGGGACAAACACGATTAATATCCCTATAGTCAATACATATTCTTATTGTCCCTTGCTTTTTAGTAACCGGAACAATATTCGATACTCAATCCATTAAAGGAATCGGATAAATGAAACTTGCTTTAAGTAATTTCTCAACTTCTGCTTTGATGGCAGCAGCTTTTCGTGGGTGTAACTGACGCAAACGTTGTCGGACGAGTTTAGCATCTGGGTAAGTTTTGATCTCATGAACAACAATTGAAGGATCAATTCCTGGCATTTCCTCATAGGACCAGGCAAACACGTCATGGAATTCTTGAAATAGGGCTTTATATTTTTTGACTTCAGTATCCGTACAAGAAGCACCTATGTGAATGTTTTCAACAATTCCATGTTTGGCTGAAATGTCGATAGGAACCGTTCGAGAAATATTTGCTAAATTTTGTTCAGAATCAGGATGTTTCGATGGATTCTACGGTTCTTTGACATATTCAGCAGTAAAAATAGATGAAAAATCATTCTCAAAATGATCAATCTCAGGTAAAAACGAAGATCTATGATGAAGATCTTCCCATGGTAACTCATCAACAGACAAAAGTTCCTGAATCTGTGCATCAGTGTGGACAGTTTTAGAAAAGGTTGTTGAATCTGAGGTTGAGATTGAAAGTGATTCTCCATGGATCAAATTCACTGATCAATATTGGTTGAACTTGAGTCAGAAAACGACTGTACAGCCTGATAAGCAACTTCAAAAGGACTCAAAGGCATGGCATCACCAAAAGAGTCCACCTCAGAATCGAATGGAACGATCCAAGGATCGTCAAGAACAATGGATAATGATGAAATCATATGAATAGTCGCGAAAAGAGACGGTACGTTGGGAGGAGGAAATGAAAAAGTTCCAAGTAAACCAGAATCTTTAACTAATCCTACCCCAACATCCTTATAAGGGATAGCGGTTTTACCAACATGTTGAATACTCTCAGCAGAGGATGGGTTGGATGAAAAGTAAGTTAACTGATCTATTGTAACGATCTTTCCATTATGAGGAAACTTAATAAGCCAAAATACTGATGAAACAACAACAGTCATCATGTAAGACAAGCTACGACCCAAAAGAAGGTTGTAATCTAGAGGGGCATCAACCACCTCCACATCTAGATTAACAGTTTTTCCTTCAACCCCTATAGGTAAGTCCTGCAAAATGCCATAAGGATGAAACCCTCGGCCATCAAAGGCCTTCAGAATCATCGAGGATTGATTAAGTGTAGGAGAACCCAGGGCTTTCCAACACTGTATCGACATAATACACCTTGAAGCTCCCTCATCAATCACAGTCCTAAAGCAAGGTCTGTTTTTTACTAACACTGGAATCTGGAAAGCCATTTGATGAGGTAAACGAGGTGTACTATTTTCTAAATAGAAGACTATGAGGTTTGAGTCTTGAAGATCAACAACTCCTATATTCGACAATAGCAATTTAAGTTGTGCTGGAAAAGATTGCAACACCTCCAAAGGGGACATTGCTGAAGGTGAAACAGCTAAATCTTCAACAATGTTATAGTTCTGAGCAGCTCTCGCATGTGGATTGAAAGCTGACTTTTGAATTATACCCTTAGTGGGCGGTTTGATTACTAAGTCTGGATTAGGTTTCTCGATCTGTAGCGGATCGGAACCAAACAGAGCTGAGGTTGATGGGTTGGAATTAGAAGATTCCGCTTCCTTACCACCAATAGGACTCTTACTTTCATAATCTTGCGATCGTGTCGCAATCCTAACATGGGACATCATCATTATGGGCTCTTCTGGGGCATTAGAGGAAGAACGTATCATCTTACTGTCTTGACTCAGAAAAGGATCCTTCAGAATAGCAGGTGTTTGAGAACCTTTGACGATTTTCGCAACCTCAGCACGATGTGGAAAATCTCTTGTAAAATGCTCCTCATCGTAGATGAGACAAGGATAGCGAGGTTTACGTTTCTCATCAGTAGATTCAGGTTCATCTGATTTCTCTTTCGAGTTTTGCTTATTCTTTTTCTTGCCTTTCTTCTTACCGCCAGATTTTGATTTGGCCATAGATGATTCTACGACATGGACATCGGCAGAAATTTCAACTGAAGACTCTCCCTTCGAGGAATCTGGTAAAGTTATAATAGGAGAAGAATTCTTGGAGGATTTCTTCTTACTTTTGGTATTAACAGTACCAATCATACCGTCAGCGGCATGAGACCCTGAGGGAGGTGCAGTTATTTGATTTTGCTTTGGAAGGTTGGGGATTTTCTCGTGTAAAGTACCTGACTGCGTATAAACTAAGTCAAGGTACTGAGCTTGAGCAATTACTTGCTCTTCGTTAACTACTCCTGCCTTGGCTACATCTTCAGTTATTTTAGGTAATAACGATTTTACAAACCATTCTGCCAAAATTTGGTCCGGGATAAAAACTTTCACTAAACGACGTCGACGTCACCATTCATGAATATGCTCTGAAATATATGTGGACGTCGACTATTTTAATGAAGTTAATAACTCTGTTCCATTGTCATATTAGACTGGTAGCTAAAAATGAGTAAGGAAGGAAGTGGCTAACTGACTAAAATTGTAAAAAAAGCCTCGTGGCAACTCAATGTACCACTTGGTTGCAAGGCCAATCAAAGTGCGCTGAAAAAGACGAAGACAAAATGAATCATCTATAATGAAATTTGATGCACACCAGAGATGGTAAGTCATCACATGATTTGACGGATCTTCTCCTGACTTCCCCTCAAACTTTGGTATATCACTAGGCAATTTATTCGGCATTCGCAGCCAAAATGGAAGATAATTAATGGGATCGTTCATAAGGCACAACAAGTCAGGTAAATCCAAAGTTGCTATAAATGGTAACTGACGGTTCGGATCCTGGAAACTTGGGTTCATAAGACCAGCCCCAGGAGGAGGATATCCAGGATAACTTGGAATCGGATTGGCATTTGGGATATTATATCCTCCCGGAAAACCAGGATTAATCGGATCATACTGGGGTTGTTGAGGTTGTTGATAAGTATACCCAAGGTACAGTTGATACTGATAGGCCGGGCTCTGCATAGCAGGACCGAATTGGTATTGTCCCTGGTACGGTTGATAAGTAAATTGAGGTTGACTTGTGACAACCATGCTAGGCCCAGGTTGTCCTATAGGCATTGAAACCGAAGTGTGGATTGTAGGTCCGGACTAAGGTAAAGAGGCCTGAGGAGTTGATACAGGAACAGTAGAAACTGGAGCTGTTGATACTCCAGAAATAGGTGGGGTGGATTGAACAGAGGCCGCAGTATTTGCAGCAGACATTTGAGGTGGAGTTCGAGGTGAACTAGGCCCAGGCAGATGAACTACCCCAGGTGTAGAAGTTTGAGTAGTAGGCTGGACAGGTTGCTGGGGTGAACCAGAAACCAAAGGCTATCCAGATTGAGATGACAACTGCACACTGGGTTGGAAAGTCTGTTGATCCCACACCACGTTCATTCCGGGGTATGGACCCATAACAAGTTGAGCATATTGAGGACCAAAACCAGGTTGAGTGTAAGGTTGATAATTATATAGTACATTTCCTGTTCCTTGAACAAATGATTGACCTGAAGGTGGTTGGAAACCTTGAGGTTGGTATTGACCTTGAGGTTGGTACTGACCTTGCGGTTAGTACTGACCTTGAGGCTTGTACTGACCTTGAGGCACATATTGAAACTGAGGTTGACCTTGAAGTACATATTGATACAGGGTTGACCTTGAGGTGAATATTGCGTCGGGGGTTGACCTTGAGGAAAATATTGTCCCGTAAGCATGTACTGTCCTTGAGGTTGCTCCCCAGGTGGTAATGGACTGCCTTGAGGTTGCCCCCCAGGAAGTATTTGAGTACCTTGCGGCTGCCCCCCAGGCGGTATTGAACTACCTTGAGGTTGCGGGTTAGGAGTAGTACCAGCCATCATAAGAATCTCTTCAACACTTAACGGTTTAGTTCTGCTATTACCAGGAGATACTACATATTCGATGGGTTGAGGAGATGCTCCTGAAAACATACCAGATAAAGACTGATACCCAGAAGAAACAGAAGGACCACCATGTAAAAATGTTTCTGGCATCTGAGAAAACAAGGATGACTGTCTCGACATATTCAAAGGAGGATAATAACCTCTGGGTGTTGGATGGAAAGGAAATCGAGGTCGTGAAGACGCGAGACCTGGATTTTCTAAAAATTTGGTCAATGAAATATACCAAGCATCACCTCTAATGGGACTATAGAAAATGGATTCACACTCCCTAAGTTCAATAGTTGGTTGATCTTCGGGGAGGTTTATACCTTCGTCCGGACTTACAAGCTCTTCTATGGAAATGAGTCCAGAAGGAAGATTCTAGGTAATGACACTTTCTACCCTGGGTGAACTAGGACCACTAGAAACAGGAGAAGCAAATCTTGAAGATGGAGTAGCAGCATGTTCAGTTTTAGGTTCAGAGATTTCAGGTTCTTCGGCTAATGAACTAGTAGGAGTAATACTACCAGTAACTTTGGAAAATGAAATCGGTTCAGAAATATGTTCTGCTGCTTGAACTTGATAATCAGGATGTATGATTAACGAATACTCTCCGGCCTCTGGTGACCCAACTCTACTTTCACTAGGTGTGACAAGAGCTCGCAGCCCTTCAAGTTGACTTGGTGTAAATTCGGGAGGCTGCCCCGAAGTCGACGGGATTGTCTCAGTAATTTAGCCATGATTAATTATTTAATTACTTCACACGAAAACAAAGAAAATCTCAAGAAAACCACCTAAAGTCTCTAAAGAACCAAACAATTTGAAGCACACGCCTAATAAATCTAGGAGATCAAACCACACACAAACAGTATCTTTCTGGATCGAAAACACTAGTTGGTGATGAAATCCAACGTCGCAGAATTCAATACAAAAATGGCAGTTGGAATAGTTACCCCGACAACCTGCTTAATGTAATAGATTGGCACAAGTTTCTCCACTATAACCGTCTCGAGTGAAGATAACCCCCCAGAGAGTCCAAGTGAGTCTAGTCGACGTCTGCTCCAGGTACATTGGGATCTTCCCTCCACCGTCACCTAGGAAAGAATCATATAGATTATGGCCACTAAGGTTACCAACAGAAACAAGTATACCTGGGAGAACAGTCTATGATCCGATACGCACGCAAGGGCAGAGTAACAAGCTCAATCCCCTTGAAGGCCCCTTGACATAATCCAAGGTTTACCAACAAGTGACCCCAGGCTCCTCGACAATGGTCAATCTGAGGTTTACCGTTTTTAATACGTGAATATCTTCTATCATTCCCAATGAGGAAGGATTGATTCCCACACTGGTTTAGATATGATCTCGTGCTTCTCCTTTAAGAGGAGCTTTCCCAGAGCATAGATGTAACAATTGGAATTTCTCCCTACCACAAGATCAACTACTTGTTTGTTTAAACTATCTTGGAGAGTTAATTACTCACTACTCCAAGATACTAACCTAAGCTATGTTGGTGAAAAGAGCCCTAGAAAATAAAAATATTGCTAGATGGATTTTAATTAAGCGTTAATTTTATTGGTTGTTTCTTAAGTCAATGGGGGCGGAGATGAAACTTTATGGTGTTAAGACTCGACTCCAAATTACTAAAAAAATGCACCTAAGATGATAAACAATTCCTTTTCTTTTCAATGAATTTCTAGCTAAGGAAGAGTTGAAAATGCAATGCTTTGAAAATCAAATCTTTCTCTTAACATACAACTGAAAAGAAAAACTTTTTGTCTTTTTCAAAGAACTTCAAAAACGAGACTACTAATCATGCTCACGGCAAATCCCTTTTCTTTTAACAATCAAAAACTACAAGAACAAACAATTCTTTCAAGAGAGCTTTTAAGATTTCTGAAAAAACTCTAAAAACTATTGAAAACAAATTTTTCAACAATCTTCTATAATTTCTATGAAATACTCAAACTATAATCTAATCTTGAGATGTAAACAAAATGGATTGAAAAGAAACTTGAAATGTTTTTGAGGATGCTTAAATTAGTTTTTCATCTAACTAAGGATCAATTTGTTCAGATCAAAAAACTAATCAAAAACACCCAATTATGTTCTAATAAAAAATGAAATTCGAAACTTTCAATCAAGTTTAATCAAAGTTTTGCAAAAGAGAAAAAATGGGATCTAGCTCTCTTCAAGGATAGATTTCATAAACTAATCAAACTCAGCAAGAAGACCAGAGATACCAAGGTGATCTAAGGCTCTAAGGCTTCCGATCTCTGAGCTATTACGAAGACTAAGCAAAAATAAATCCAACAGGGAAAACTTCTAGAAAATCACTTCAAACGAGAATGCCAATGAAAACTAACTCACAAGGAACTTTTGTCAAGACACGTGCAGATCTGGAAATAAACTAACAGCTATGGACAAAAAATAAACCTAACTGGGCGGAAGGATCTTAGGTTTTTCAAACTTTTGACAGGGTCCACAGGCTCCCAGTAGAACCAGGTGCGGTACCGCTCTGTGTTATACTATAACAATGCGGGCAGGTCCGCACTGTACCTAACACAGAAGGTGCGGTCCTCTTCCAAAAATCCGAAAAATAAAAATCAAACCAGGATCTAACAAGTACCCAATCCCACACACATCAAGGAAAAATCAGAAACCAAAACTCAAGTTTCTCAAGTCAAAGAAAAGACAAATTAAAAACCAAAACCAGTCCCGAGTGGAGTCACCTCTACTTTGACAAGCCTCACTCACTTCCAAAATGAAATGAAAGGTATGTGATCTCTCCTCTCACAAGCTCAAAAAGGAAGTCTAATTTCTATCATCATTTACCCTCAAGAATCTTCAGCTTTCAACCCCCTCCTACAACCAGCCCAATGCCTGAATTTATAGTGCAAATGGAGGAAGTTGCAGGTCCACCATTGAAGGGATAAGTTCCTCCTTCAATGGGATAAGCACCTCATATCATGGAGTTAGCTCCCTTAGTTATGGAATGGATGAACCAAGGTGGAGCGGACTTGCCAGCGTAATATCCCTTCTAGAAGCGTCCAGAAGTGACCCAAGGTGAGTTTTTAAGAGAGAACTCATGCCTTTTTAACTTTTACAGGGGTTCGCACCCATCACTTAACAGACAGAGCGGTCAAGTTCGCAGGGGACATGACCATTGAGTGCGGTACCGCAGGCAATGCTAGGAGAAAGTGTGAAACCAGGATTTAAGATATTTTTAAGGTCTTTCTCCCATTTTCAAGGCTTGATATGAAGATCTGAGGCTTAAAACATGCAAAGGAGGTATGCATGAGTGGTGATGGACTCACACAAACTGTAGAAAGTCATGGTGACAATTTTTTGTGTAACAAGATTCTATTTTCTCCACTTTGTATTTTCTATGGAAACCATTTTACTTTGCACATTGATGCCACCAATAAAAATTGTAGACCACTAAACACAACTAAGGCACCATCCAATCCACTCGATGATGTGAATCTACTCATATTGACTTCAAAATTATTTTTTATAGGTGTGAATGGAAAATGCCAATAGCCCCATTTATTTATCGTCTAGCATGCTTTAAGTGACAACAACATTTTTCCCACAATTATGATGAACACCAAAGAATATATGTTAATAGACAACATAATTATATTAAAAATATGGAAACTAAAGATATAGCAATCAAACCGATTACGTCCAACCTTTATGCTTGAAAGTACTCAAAAAATGTGGTTTCTTCTCGGAAGTCACTTAGAAATGTCTTGGCCTCCTTAAGTGTAGAATTTTGCATTTTTTTGAGTGTGCATAATGTCACCTAGATGCCTAAACGAGACATGCCTTGTAGTATCATCTTTCACTTTCATTACAATATTTTTTTGCCATGCCCTTCTAACATTCCAAATGCATAAGTAGACGTCACACCAAAATATCACCGTATTGCACATAGATGTTTTACAATGTTAAAATATATGCATATTTGAATTCATAATTAAAAAGAATACTTCAATCCAAATAATAAGTGTTGGATTCACAATTATAATATGAAGGGGGGTGAAATAGTTAATGACTCTATGTACTTATGAATACAAGTATGCACATATTTTTACTTTATATGACATCTATTGGTGAATCAGTGGATAAAATATATGGCTCAACTTTGGTGAAAGTTTACCTACAATATCTATATGGTTCATCTCAACATAAGTGATCAAGGCATGTTTTGGTGAATTCTTGGATGCGTGAACACTAAAATGACATGTGCAACCACATCTTATATGCTTACAACCTAGACGAATCCTTGTATAATATTTAGGAAATTTTGATATATCATAAGGAAATGCATCAATCTCTTGATAATCCTTTGGCCCATATGAACACCAAAAACTACTAAAAACAACAAGATATCAACATGCCAAAAATTGAATTTAAAACAAATTTAATATAAGAAAATACAAGTTGTAGCAAAATTCTTACATTATATATCTCAATGGGGTGTCAATTCTACACTTTTGATTTCCAAGATTTTCATTTTCTTCTTTTGACTTGAACTTTTTCAAAAGCTTATTGGATATAATGGATTTTTTCTCTCCCCAGTAACAAACTCATTATATCTATTTGATCTGATTGAACCAACATTGTTACCTCCAATCATACTTCAATCCCAATAAGAAGTGTTGGATTCATAATTATACTAAGAGGGGGGTGAATCAACATAATGACAATTTATACTTATTTGAACATTTGAACATCATAAAACATCAATCTCATAAACTAATCAAGTAACACAAGATATATGTGGAAATACTTATAGGATAAAACCATAACACTTCTTTATATGAAAAATCTTGTAGGCACAAACTTACTATTACATCAATTTGCAGGTACAAATCTACAATAGACACCAATCCCCTTTGCTACTTTGTAGGCACCAACCTATAGGAGACAACAATCCCCTTGGTTTCTATGTAGGCACCAACTTACTTCACTGAATTTTCTTACTTCTTCACAATGTCTGTTAGGTGCTTCTACTTTCACCAAGTCTTTTTGTTGCTTCTTCCTTCACTAGGCATGTTATTTGTTTTTTCCACCTACAAGAGACACCAATCCCATCTTCTTCTTTATAGACACCAACCAACATGACACACCAAACCTCTTTGATGCTTTATTGACACCAACCTACTTCACTAAGTCTTATTGCTTCTTAAAAATTTATGTCAAATGCTTTGCTTGTTGCTTATACCTTCACTAGTTCTATTAGTTGCATCTACCTTCACCAATTCTACTTACTACCTCTTCCTTCACCAAGTCAACTTCTCCCAAAACTTGTTTCTTTTGGTTTCTTCCCAAGAACAAACTTGCACAACATGCCACATATTTAATTTTTCAAAACTTCTTTTGGAATTTCTACCACGGGTACCTAGAGATGTCATATTTGTATCTTCTAGATTTCACAGTATAAAACATTTCAAAGAGAAATCTATAGCAAAAATGGCACGTTGACTTATTTGAAGCATGCTTCAGGAGAATCTAGGAACACTAACTTCCTCAGATCATATCTTTGAAATTATAATGAAACATGGTATAAATATTTATCGCATGTACCTTTAGATATATTCTTTATCGTTTCTAGACTCCATAATATAAAACATCATAGAATGAAAGTTGTAGTAAAAATACCAAGCTGAGTTGCTTGAATCATGTTTCAAGAGCATTTAGGAACATTGAACTCCTCAGATCATATATCGAAAATTGTAGAGAAAAAAGGTATAAATTTTTTACCACTAGTACCTTGAGATTTTCTTTATCTCCTCCAAATTTAATAGTCTAGATCATCACAAAATTAAATCTACAATCAAAATACCAAGTTGGCATGTTTGAAACAAATTTCAGGAGCATTCAGGAAGCCTAACTTCCTCAGAGCATATCTTTGGCATTATAGTGAAACAAGGTCTGAAATTTGAACCATAAGTAAATTTCTATATTCTATCTGCATTCTCCAAATTTAATTTTATGAAACACTCCAGAATAAAAGTTTTAGTGAAAATTTCAAGCTAACATGTTTGAAGTAGATTTCAGAAGCATTCAAGAAGCCTAACTGCCTCAAACCATATCTCTAAAACTATAGCAAACCAAGGTGTGAAATTTGAACATTAAGAACATAACGATATTCTATATGTATTCTCCAATTTTCATGGTACGAAACATCCTAGAAAAAAATTTATAGACAAAAACTAAAAGGTGAATCGTTCACCCCATAAATCACATTTTTTCTTCCACATTTTATCTCCCATAATTACCCCAAATATTCCTCAGCTTCTCTCATATCTATTCTTGTTTAGATACACCTTAAATGAAATCATATACCCATTATTTATGGTGTTTGTAAGTTTATTTATGGACATGACTTGTAAAACTAGTTGGGTCGACCTGTGTTGTTTTTACAAGGCTAAAATTTCTTCACTTGATATTTTAACGACAAAACAATCACTTCCTCTAATTCCTTACATCTCTTTCTTCTACAACTAGTTTCTCGTTGTCAAGGTTGTGTCTATATATCTCTATATGAAACATTTTCTCGTGTTCATCTCTACTCTTGAGATGCTCCCCATGTACTTGAAATTCCTCTTACTTATTCTTTTTAGGGATTCTTCCCCTCGGCTTATGCTTCCTTTTATCTATAATTTAACTCCTTTTACAACAACTTTCTTCTTTTCATGTAGAGGGATGATCCCCCTAAACTAATGCTTCTCCTTATTTATAACTTTTCTAATTTGTTGATATCAAGGGTAAGATGTTGCTCCCTATGAACTTATCCACTGTTGTTAATTGAAATACATAATTCACTTCACTTTATGCCATCAATTGGTGTCCTACAACCTTTCCATTTCATCATTATTCTCCTGCATTTCACTGTAAAAAATTCCCATATTGTTAATGTGGCATGAGGTGTTGTACTTCTACATTGTGTTAGAATTCCATGCACCCCACATCTGGTCTATGTTTTAGCTAGAAAACATAAAAACATTGAAAATTCCTAAGTTTAAAAACAACTTGCAGAATAAAAAATGCACCAACAATTAGATGAAGCACATGACACTGAAATTTAATTACCAAAGTTAATTTCTTATAAAAAGATTAACAAGAAATCTAAGGGATCCCATACCAAGGATAGTGGCCCTTTAAAATCCTTGAAAATTCCCAAAAAACACAAGTATAAAATCCTTGGGTTGAGGCTAAATACTTTAATCCCTCACTGCCTAAAATCACTCAGTCCAATGTCTCCTTTAATAGGCTATCCACACAACCACCTTGTTGTAGGACCTTAGGGATTTACATCCCTCCTTAAACACTTAGTCCACATGTGATCTTCCTTCTTTATAGATTTGTACTATTGTGACTACCGCCTATAGCCAACGACCCTCACATAGGCCCCTTGGTCTACACTTACTACCTTCTTGTGGATAACTACAACCCTTAACAATACATGGACCACAAATATCATCCCTCGACCAAGGCCTATAGGCCCTTCATAGCCCTACCCTACTTTCTTCTACTACGACTTAACTAAAACAATTCTTCTTTTCCCTTGCACAAGCCTCAACTTGTTTCTCCTTGTTTCAACATGTTCCCAGCTATAGGTTCAAACCTTCCATGAGGTCAAACCCTACTTTTTCCCTGCCTACATATGATTGCATAGGCCCTAACCAAACCTCATCCCTTACCTTTTAGCCATGGTCTGCTTCCACTAAGTTGTCAGCCTCCTAGCAGCTATCAAAAAGACACAATTGAACCTCTTTCTAGGGATAAGGCCCTACACTACTTCATTATCAATCAACTGACCTTCCTTAGCCCTCTTGGCCCCTTTTCCAAGCCACACGAATGAATCACTCACCCTTATAGTTATACTTTCCAAAGGGTGCAAGACCATGGGTCATTATAATACAATGGGTATGTACATCGGGTCATCAGAACACCATGTATCTTAGCCCATACACTCATAAAATCACTTCTATGAGTGTTTTCCTCTCACATACCTAGCACCAAGAGCATGTGAAATAACTTCTCGATGTTACTAAATTTCAACACTCCCTCTTTGTGAGGGAGGTACTTCTATTCCCTATAAATCTCTTTGTTTCCCACACTAGATCACATTCATCATAAACTCCTTGTTTTATCATTGAAGCAAATCCTACTGCAAGACTTGGACCCTTATTCAAAGACATCTTGCTCCTCAAATCTTCCTTCTCATGAGTGTCTTGCATGGCCTTTAAGATAGACCATGACATCTTCTTGTCGGTTTTGGGAGACTCCTTTCTACCATCTAAAGACAAATTCTTTTGGGGTTGTTGATTTTCCCTCTAAATCTGCAAACTCCCTTTGAAACTTGACTCTATCTAAGTCCTTGGAACCTTCTTCTTTCCTTGGTCAATAGGCTTTCTCTTTAGCCTATGTAGAATTTTGTATAATTTTTTCTAGAAATTAGCTATCTATGATACCATGTAGAACTTTTTCTACAGATCAACTAGCTCTGATACCATGTAGAAATTCCCACCTGTAGATCACCGAGTAATGCAATGTACTAAAGCAAAACACTTGATCTACTTCTACAAACAATTTAGCGGAAGCCTAATCAACCATGAGCAACATCAAGCATGAACACATATAACTGATAAGAAGGAATCAATCACACATAACACAAAACAATTTACCCGGGTAAAGCATCAACCTAAAACCCCATCTCTGTATTATCATACAAGTGGAAATATGTCTGGATTACACAAAGCCTTAGCTCGGAAGTTATCCAACTCGCAGTACAACCCCTCTGTTGCTCATAAACAGTCAAAGGCTTCTCACAGACCTTCTCCTTTTCCCTCCAAGCCTCCTATTTCTTTGTGCAATTTCCTTGGGGTCTAGTGCTACCACATGTGTGAATTGGCCTCTTCACACACTCACTAACCTCTGATCTAACTGCACACACTTGAAGGAGATAAATCCTCATCATGGATGAGCTTCCTTTGTAGGAAAAATATTCATCCAACTGATAGTACATTTTCCCTTCTCTGATCTCAACTGGGTCTCTGACAGAACTAACATGCATCAGTTATCCATGAGTGAATACACAGTTATCTAAAAATAATAGTTGTCACATGCACGCAAGCATCAACAAACTGTATCTCATTAATGTAACAACTTGTTAAATTAATCTAACTGAACTTGAGTAAGTTAAACTAATTCAACTGATCCTCTAAATATAGAACTCATCCTTAATTCCTCAATCAGTGGAGCAAATCAAGGACACATTCCCCAATCAGTGGAGAAATTATTGCATGTTCTCACAAAGACTTCAAGTTTGATTTTCCTTAGCTAATTAACTCATGGAGAATTAATTTTTTAATATTCAAACTGCTAGTAAGACCAAATTTGAATTTTACTTCCTATTTTAGACCAGGGACTGTCTAAAAATAGGAATCCAACTTGAACTGCTAAAAATAGAATTTCTGTTTTTAGCACTTCCATTTTTTCATTCCTTGTTTCCCAATCTAGCACTGATGCCCAAATTGCTATTTTTAGCTTATTTTTAGCACTTCTATTTTTAGCAATTTCTTGTTGCCAATTTTCAACGCTCCCTCTCAACAAGAAAGGCTTCCTATCAAACCCTATCATGTACCTCTAGAACGTTCTGCATGCAACACATCTACCAAGTGTGGTTGCTCCAACAACTCTTGGAACAAAAAGAACTCCCAACTGACCACTCTGTTGGGCTAGAAACATACTCTGATGTTGAAGCTCTACCTGTTGCTGACAAGTGCTCCCTCTCTGACCTCTGTGCTATTGCAACATCTCCATGCATCTCACACCATTACACCCTTCTCTATGCTACCTTGCACAGTGCAACACACTTGTGCCTCTCACATTGCTGCAACCTGCATGCTCTGCGTTGTCCTAGGATTCCTTGCACTATAGCTCTCTCTGCCGCTCCATCCGCATTTGTCTCTACCCAATCAGTCAGTTCCTGCTACTCCACATCGGGGCTCCCGTAGCAAGGTCTCATCTAAGAGGTTGGGTACCTCAAGGATCCTGCCCCTCCTCCATGGGATGATCACTCCACAAAGCCCCACCTCCTACCTGGAGGTATGGCTGCATGTGATCCCTTTACTCACCTAGCTCGAAGTTTCCCCCTGCTGGAGGTCTCTGCATGAGTATATGTCTCTACTCAATCTCCTATCAGCTTCCCTTGTTGCAACTGCTCCACAACCTCTTGAAGTTGTTGCACTAATTGTGGCTCCTCCACAATTGTCTAAGACTTCTTTTGGTGCTGCATGTTGAGAGGTAATATACTCTCCCTCTCAACCACCAAGTCTCTAACCTTTGCCTTGCTCCTCAAGGCTTTGCATGTATCTTGTACCTCAAGTGCATATAGGTTCTTGGATAGCACACCAATCTATTTCCACTTTCCTGCCATCACGAAATTTTCTAGAAAAAGAGCTGATTTTAAATCAGCGATATCTCCCTCATCCGAACTCCGATTCAGCCGATTTTTTTTTAATTATTTTGGGTATTTTTCCGCAAGGAATCCAAATCTGCTATTTGTTTCTAAAAATTTTGTACAAAAATTTTTCAGATATGCTCTGCAAAATCTTAGCCCAGAACTCAAAACTTTGAAATCTCCTCTTAGTATATTGTTCTCTCCTTGATCATCGGTGCTCCGATACCATGTAGAATGTTTTCTACAAATCAGCTAGCTCCGATACCATGTAGAAATTCCCACCTGTAGATCACTTGGTAATGCAATGTACTAAAGAAAAACACTTGATCTACTTCTACAAACAATTTAGCAAAATCTTAATCAACCATGAGCAACATCAGACATGAACACATATACCTGATAAGAAGGAATCGATCACACATAACACAAAAGAATCTACCCAAGGAAAGCACCAGCCTAAAACCCCATCTCTATATTATCATACAAGTGGAAATATGTCTAGATTACACAAAGCCTTAGCTCAGAAGCTATCCAGCTCTCAGTACAACCCCTCTGCTACTCATAGACAGTCAAAGCCTTCTCACAAACCTTCTCCTCTGCCCTCCAAGCCTCCTATTTCCTTGTGCAGTCTCCTTGGGGTCTAGTGTTGCCACATGTGTGAATTGGCATCTTCACACACTCACTAACCTCTGATCTAACTGCACAAACTTGAAGGAGATAAATCCTCCTCATGGATGAGCTTCCTTTATAGGAAAAATATTCATCCAACTGATAGTACATTGTCCTTTATCTAATCTCAACTGGGTTTCTGACAGAACTGACATGCATCAGTTATCCATGAGTGCATACACAGTTATCTGAAAACAATATTTGTCACATGCATACAAGCATCAAAAAACTGTATCTCATTAATGTAACAACTTGTTAAATTAATCTAACTGAACTTGACTAAGTTAAACTAAGTCAACTGATACTCTCAATATAGAATGCATCCTTAATTCCTCAATCAGTGGAGCAAATCAAGGACACATTCCCCAATCAGTGGAGAAATTATTGCATTTTCTCACAAAGACTTCAAGTTTGATTTTCCTTAACTAATTAACTCATGGAGAATTAATTAATTAATATTCAAACTACTCATAAGTCTAAATTCGAATTTTACTTCTTATTTTAGACCGGGGACTATCTAAAAATAGGAATCCAACTTGAATTGCTAAAAATAGAACTTCTATTTTTATCACTTCCATTTTTTCATTCCCTGTTGCCCAATCCAGCACTGATGCCCAAAATTCTATTTTAGCAGTGCTATTTTTAGCAATTTCTTGTTGCCAATTTTCAACAGCCTAGACAGACCACTCTCTCTAACTCCAAGAACCACCCCGGGCTAGAGTTAGATCCACTAGATTTTAGACTCGCCTTTCCTTCTTAGAATGTAGTTGGATATCCCATCCAACCAGTCCTCAATCCTCAACTTAGATACCATGTTATAGATCTTTGTTAGGTCCTTACTTAGTTTTCAAATCTACAACAACTCCTCAAGACTACGTGCACCTACAAATAGTGACTTTAGCTCCCCCTTAGAGTTGTCACATGTGTAATCTATGATCCAACTACTCTTAAAAGTTGCTCTGAGACCATGTTAGAATTCCATGCACCCCAAGTGTGATCTATGTTTTAGCTGGAAAACATAAACACACAAAAATTCCTAACTTTAAAAACAACTTGCACAATGAAAATACATCAACAATTAAATCAAGCACATAACACTAAAATGTAATTACCAAAGTTAATTTCTTATAATTCCTTTAACAAGAAATCCAAGAGCTCCCATACCAAGGATAGTGGCCCTTTACAATCCCTGAAAAATTCCCAAAAAACACAAGCACAAAATCCTTCAGTTGAGGCTAAATCCTTCGAGCCCTAACTACCCAAAGTCACTCAATCTAGCTTCTCCTCTAATGGATTTTCCACACAACCATCTTGTTGTAGCACCTTAGGGCTTCCCATCCCTCCTTAAACACTCAATATACTTGCAATCTTCCCTCTTTATAGGTATGTCCTAGTGTGACTGCCTCCTATAGCCAATAGACCTCACATAGGCCCCTTGGTTTGCACTTATTACCTTCCTATGGCCAGTTTTAACCCTTAACAACTCACAACCCACAAATATCTCCCTTCGTCCAAGTTCTATATACCTTTCACAATGTTGCTTTTATTCCTTTTACTATGGCTTGATCAAAACATGTATTTTCTTCCCTTGCACAGTCCTTGCCTTGTTGCTTCTTACTGCAACTCATTCCCAGTCATAGGTCCAAACCTTCCACAAGGTATGGCCCTCCTTTTTCCCTACTTACAAATTATTGTACAAGCCCTAACTAAACTTCAACCCTTACCTTTTTGTTGTTTCATGCTTCCTCTAAGTTGTTGGCCTCCTGACAACTACCAAAAATACACTATTGAACCTCTTTCTAGCGCTCAACCCCTACACAACTACCTTATCAGTCAACTAACCTTCCTTAGTCCTCTTGGCTCTCTTTCCAAGCCATAGGAATGAATCAACCATTGTTGTACTTATACTTTTCCAAAGGGTGTAATACCATGGGTCTTACCCCATACACTAATAAAACCACTTATATGAGTGTTTTTCTCTTGCATACTCAGCACCAAGGGTACGTGAGAGCACCTCCCAATGCTACGAAATTTCAACACTCTGTTACTGATGAGATGGGAGAGATATTAGTCCTAGCTTTTTATTAGCTTTTCAAAAGTCTCCCTTGGTATAGGTTTGGTAAATATATCTACAACCTATTCCTTGGTAGCAGTGCATTCCAAGTTATCACTTTGTTCAACTACCTATTCTCTTAAAAAGTGATACTTGAAGGGAATGTGCTTTGTCTTTGAATGCCTCACAGGGTTCTTTGAAATAGTAATTGCACTTATATTATCACAAACAATTGATATTGGCTTATCATATTCTACTATGATATGCTTCATCTAAATAACTTGACTAAAACATGTTGTTGTTGCAATGTATTTAGATTTGGTTGTGGATAGGGAGATTGAGGTTTGTGTCTTGCTTAGCCATGATACCAGTCAATTACCTAGAAAGAATGCTCCTCCACTTGTCCTTTTCCTGTCATCTACACTACCTACCCAAAATACATCTTTATATTTTATTGAACTAAAGCCTCACTTGAATACCATAGGCCAAAGTCCAGAGTGCCCTTCAAGCATTTGAATATTCTCTCATCTATTTGCACATGAGTCTCCTTTGGTGTAGATTGAAGTCTTGCAACCAATCATACTTCTTGTGTAATATCTTATCTTGATGCTATCAAATATAGTAGCTTTTCAATCATCAACTTTCACACAGTTGGATTTGCATCAAGGGATTCATCATCTTTGTGTAAGTTACATCCTGTGACCGTGGCTGTGTTGAGAGGTGCACAAATTTCCATGCTAAAAATTTTTAACATTTCATTTAGATACTTTGTTTGAGACATGTGTGCCTTTGTTTGATTGAGTAACATGCAATCCTATGAAGAATGATAATTATCCTAGCATGGGCACCTCATACTCCTTTTTCGTTTCTACTACAAACTTTTGACTCATTAGATCAAAATCACTTCCAAGAATGATACCATCTACATATACCACAATAATTGACACCAACCTACTTCACCAAGTCTGCTTGTTTCTTCACAATTTCTATTAGTTTCTTTTTATTTCACCAAGTCTACTTGCTTCCTTTTCCTTCACCAGTTATATTAGTTGCTTTTGCCTTCATAAATCTCTACCTGTTGCTTCTTCCTTCACCAGGTCTACTTCTCTCAAAACTTGTTGCTTCTGGCTTCTTCCCAAAAAATGAATGTACAACATGCCATGTATTCAATTTTGCAAATCTGGCTTTGTAACTTCTACCATAGATACATAGAGATATTTACGATGTCACCTCCAAATCTCATAGTTTGAAGCATCTTAGAAATATATTTATTGCAAAAAGGCCAAGCTAGCTTGTTTGAAGCATGATTAAGGAGCATTCAAGAACACTATCATCCTTATATTATATGGATTAAATTATAGTGAAAGAAAGTATGGAATGTATAGCACAAGTGCCTTGATATCTCTTCTCTATCATTTTCATATTTCATAATATAAAACATTACATAAAGAAATATATAGCAAAAATACCAAGCTGGCATGTTTAAAACATGTTTAGCGAGCATTCAAGAGCACTAACTTATAACATATCTCTAAAATTATAGTGAAAAGAGGTCTAAAATTTCTTCCATGACTATGTTAGGATCTTCTATCTATCTCCTCCAAATTTCACAGTCTAAAACATCATAGAAATAAAGTTACAACAAAATAACAATTTGACATATTCGAAATAGATTTATAAAGCATTTAGGAATCATAACTTCCTTAGATAATATCTCAAAAGTTATAGAAAACCAAGGCCTGAAATTTGAAGCATAGATACATGACAATATTTTGTATATATCCTCCAAGTTTCATAATCTAAGACATTCCAAAAGAAAATTTATAGCAAATAATCCAAGTTGATAGGTTTGAAGAAGATTTCCAGACTTTTAGGAAACCTAATTTCCTTAGAGCATATATCTAAAATTATAGGGAACCAAGGTATGAAATTTGAATCTCAGGTACATGATGATCTTAAGTCTATATCCTCCAAATTTCATGGTTTGAAACATCCCATAATAAAATTTATAGTGAAAATGCAAAGATGACTCTTTCACCCCATAAATCACATTTTTACTTCCACCTTTAATCTCAAAGAATTACCCCAAAAATAACCCTCAAATCCTCTTATGAATCTCAAATGTCTTATTGTTTGGATATGCTTCAAATGAATTCATATACCCTTTATTTATATTGTTTATATGTTCACTTATGGGGTTGAATTGTAAAACAAGTTGGGTTGGCTTATTTGTACTTTGGTTGGGTCATCCTCAAAAGATCTTTCATATCTCCTCATTCCTAAGGAGTTAGAGGGAGTGTCATATATTTTTGGAAATGTCTCAGAATAAATTTTCCAACCATATATCTTATACTCAAATCTGACCTAGGAAATTAGAGTAAAATCACCTTCAAATATAACATATCCAAATTGGGCATTGAAATTTTAAAAACAATATCTCCAACACTATTCGTTTTCCAATATTTATCTTGGATATTCAAGTTAGCAGGAGTGGGAGGGGTAATCCTTCCCCTGAATAACAAAGAGAGATTCAATTTGCTTGAGACCTCAGAATTATGACAAACAATCCAGTAGAGTATATAGCTCTTTGGAAAAGGCTTGAATTTACTATTAACAAAAAGATAAGCTGATTATTAGTATTCAAAGATTCAATGTTAATAATTAAACAACTCCAGAAAATCAAGGAACCTCACAGCAAGGCCAATCATAACACTTTATCAAGAATCTATATACCACTGATGTTATTTGAGGAAGTCAAATTCATCCATATCCTCTGACATTTGAATAAAGAGGCAAATGATTTGCTAGAACGGAGCAAGGTGTGATGGAGATTGATGAACTCCATAAATCTTATATCTTGCTGACCTGAATCACTGAGAAAATTTAGAGTAAAACAATGGGAGCCAAGGCTGTCGAAATGGTGATTCTCCTTGTTGGAATTCCAGCTGGACACTTCCGTAAACAATTTCATTTATTTCTCTTGGACTCAACCTTGCGTCAGTCTCAAGGCAGGGTGGATCAGAGGAAGAAATCAAATGACAATAAGGATATGGAGTACGCAAGCTATAATGACTTTTGTTTGAGGCCCCTCGCGTCACCAAGAAGACAGACAAATGGTAGTTCAAGCAACTGGGGAAATCTTAAATTTAAATAAGACAAATGGTAGTTCAAGCAACTGGGGAAATCTAAAATTTAAATAAGCTTGGTTGTTCAAGCAAGCATTCAAGTCCTAGACATTCCGAAGTTAATGAAAAACCCTCTGCACGCAATGTAAATTAATGGTATTTGTTGGAATGGATCAGTCCAGCGGTCCCATGGATCGGGTCGCATTTGTATTAATTATTCATAGTTGGTGCCGCCGTCCTTCACAAGGAGCTCCATCTGTTTATCAAGATCAATATGTTGCAGGTATTTAGCATTTGTTAATTCATAGTGAGGCAAGTTTGCTTCCCACGGACCAATTTGCAGGGATGCAATTTTGTAGGTCTGGTTCAATGGCATACCTAGACCGGCTCACCCTAGAGCACTCCCTGGCCTGGATGAATCAAATGACTGATAAGCTGTCAGAAATGATTGTTTCCCTGGTGGAGCTCATAAACAAGCGAAGCGATATGGTTGACAAGGAAACAACTCTACAACTGGTCCTGTTGGACAGGAAAATGGAGTTGCTTCATACGAAAACAACTCTACAACTGGTCCTGTTGGACAGGAAAATGGAGTTGCTCCATACGAAATTTGACAAATTACAGGCTTTCATGGACGCAGAGGTAGCAGTATTGAACATTAGAGTGAGTAGATTGAAAGTTTCTCTTATACTAAGTTCCTATGATTTTAGCAAGAGCAGACTCAACGGGAAAGGGGAATCCGCCCCTCTAGCCGCCACCACAGCAGGTCAATGTACTCAATGAGGTTTGAACTTCGGTCTCTCCAGGCTTTGCCCATCTGACTTACCATCAAACCACACATTACTGTACTGATTAAAAATTTCTCTTAACAAGGGACTAATGAAAAATCAATACGGTCAAGAGGCAAGCGTAGGCCCTCCAAATAAAAGGACTCATGGTGCTACTATTCGAGCTTAGCGGTTTTAAGGACATGATGCAGCTATGAGCAAAATAGACCCGCATGGGTTTTAAGGACATGATGCAGATATGAGCAAAATAGACCCGCATGTGGGCCATCTGGTTCAAGCCACTCTTAAAGTCTTATTTGATGATGTATTGCAAGTAATTTTTTTCGTTAGGTTTTTTCCTTAGAGTATATTGTAGATATCGAATGTAAATAAAATATTTTCTAGGTATAGGGGAACTTTATGGAAAGGTTTAACCAGTGAAATTTTTGGGATGTTTGAAAATGTAGGGTATTGGCATAGAATTCACTTTTTTTTTTTAATATAAAATTTTTGCTAGTTTATATATATATATATTTATTTTGAGATCAATAACAACAAACATTTATAATAAGATTTTTTTTTATTTTTTATTTAGATTTTGCATTTCAAAAGATAGAAGTTGTTTCCATTGTAAATACATCTTCAAGGTATATAACCTAAGTTAGTTTTTCATAGACTTGCAAAGAAAATTATATGTGCTATTCGGAGATTAAATGAATTTTGTACTTAAAAAACACTATATGTGAAGCCTAATACTATGATTGCAAAAGAAATCATTTTATCATTAGTGTCAATTTTTTTCTAAAGTATTAGTTAAAAAATAACAAATTTAGTGATCTTATAAATCTATTGATTATTCATAATGTATGGATAATTCACATTTAATATTCCAAATAGTGTCTTGGATCGCAGAAAAACAATTCAAAAAAATTGTATCCCAAATCACATTGGACATTGGTCTCAATCTTTTGGACTATCCTTGTAATACCCTTACCTTTTCTAAACTAGCATCCTATCAATGACATGATATTGTTGTTCTCTCCTTCCATGCACATTAAACTCAATCTTGAATTTCTTCTATTTTCTTACCTAAAAAAAAAATATTCTATAATTTTTTGTTATCATAGTTGACTATGTCAATAATAGATTTTGAAAAAAATATTTTTTAGATGTGCTCTAATCACATTTTCGTGAGGTGTAATGAGAAGCAAGAAACATCTTCTTCACTCTATTAATCATATTCTCTACAAGAGGATGCGCAAATTTGTGCTCCTTTGTAACCAACAACTAGCCTGTAAGTGATGTGCTTTAAAATGACAAGGAATACTTCCTTTCAACATCTACAACCTTAGCTTCTTGTGACATGGGGTAAATAGTTGAGAGGGGATGTGTTTAAGGTCTCCAATATGCCCTGATCTCTAACACTTGACGAACACTGAGAAATTTGATTTCAAGTGCTCTCTTAATCAAAACAAGGAAAAAGATTATGAAAATGAAATATTTTTTTGAATAAGTAGTACTAATGTCCTAAAAACTTTGATTGTGTATACTCATGACCCATAAGTATGTTGTGTGGCAGAAATTGAACATAACAAGAATTCACCTTGTTGAGAGCCAATTCAAACTTGTAAGATCTCAACATATGTTTTAAGCTTAGTGACATTGATGTGGAACACTAATTTTTATATATTGTAGTATTTGAGGTTCTTTTGCCAAATATATTTTTTGTTGCAAAAATATCCATTATTTCTTTGAATTAATGTTTTAGAATTTAAATTAAATTAATTAATTTTATCTTCTTCTTTTTTCATATAATGAATTTCAAATCTTCATATTAAATTAAGTGTTTTTACTTTTATTTTCTCAATATACCAGACTATGTAAGACTATGTATTGAGAAAATTATATAATTATTAACATACTAAGGATAATTTAATTTTTTATCATTATTTTCCATCCCATAAGAAAAATATGTTGTAAAAAAAATCTAAATGCTATATAGATGTCTAAAATTTTCAATTTTGCAAATGTGCATGGAAATTTATTCATTGCACATGACATTACCTTCAAGAATACAACTGCACCTACAAAGTATGAGGTGGTGGCCCTATATGTTGGATCAGAGCTTTTAGCATTCTATCAGTGTAGCTTCACGGGGTTCCAAGACACTCTTTACGTCCATTCTCTTTTCTAGTTCTACAAAGAATGCAACATCTATGGCATCATTCATCTCATCTATAAAAATATAGTTGTGGTTCTACAGAATTGCAATCTCTTCACCTAGAGACACTTGGTGCATCAACATATAGTCTACATTGCTCAAGGCAAGCATGACCCCAATGAAAATAGAAATATTTCCATTCAGAATTGGTAGGTGATTTCTTCCTTAGACATGATTCCATTGAAGAGAATTTTCTCGTCATGTCTAGGTTGATCGTGAAGACAACACTCTTGTACCATGTACATGCAATCTTATTTAGGAAACCTGATTCAATCAGTAGGTTGGTTGGAATGTAATGGAAACTATGCATTGACTACACTCTATTATGGGGAATTCATGAATTGTGGCCTGGATGCAGGCACTTCCAAGTGGGTCGAATGGCTCGACTATTAATATGCTAAAATTATCTCGATTGCAAGGGGGAACCACAAAATAGATTATCCATCACTAGCGAGACATGGGGAGTCAAGGTATAGTGGAACTTAGAAAATGGAATTTGATATAGTGGTTTGGATTTCATTTCACGAGGCATTAGAGGAGAAGTGATCTTGAGGGTGGGTGGTGGTGTGCATCAATTTCACATCCACCTACGTCAGGTAAGGGTAGACCTAGTAGTTGAGGCAGGTTGTTAACTCCCTCATCACCCCTGTTCAATTCCACGAAATGATATATTAAGCCTGTTGTGATGAGGCACAAAGAATATGCGACCCTAGGGATTTTACTCCGTTCATGGTCAATACAAGACGTCTCGGTTCTTTATAATTCATATATTCTTGTTATATTAAACATCCAGACAACTGAATATACTCTTGGTATTATAGTGGCAGTTGGAAGGTTTGATCCTGGGCCTTGCTCATATTACTCCAACGAGTTACTAATTCAGCATGGTAAAAAAAATATCCACCTACCCAGTTCTTTTCGATTACAAAAAGTTTCTCGACATGACAATGAGATGGGTTATAAACAAAAACTGTAATGAAGACAAAGGGGCCTAATTAGCCACATGGATGAGGCTGAGAAACTTGCAATCAAGATAAGTTTGGCACAATTTTGTAATCGTATGGATAAGGATTTGTAGGGATACATGTTACAAACTCATCCGTGCTTGATGTTGCAGAGGGCACTCTACATCATGCTAGCCATGAGAGGAAGTCTAAGCATGAAAAACTATGTCAACGTGTGTTTCTTGTAATTGTGCAACTTCGTATTTAAAGTAACAATAAAGTTATTGCATGATATAATAGTCATATTGCTATAAGATTTGGCATGATATGCTTAATCCTTGAAATGTTAGTTTTCTCATGTGTTTGAGTTTACTTAGGAATGATGATATTCATAAAAAGTAGTTATATTAGTGATGGTATCTCTATCCTAAAACATGTAATCATAGAAAATCTTATCCTTTATATGTGGTAAGTGCATTAATTTAATGAACATTAATAATAAGAGCTATTCCTCAATAGAAATGAGAAAAAAAGTCATAAAAACTCAATTTAAATTTTATAAAATTTCAACTTCACAATAATATTAATTATCAAGAGTTGTGTGTGTGTGTGTGTGTTTCTCACCATAATTATTAATAATATTGCATTATAAAAATTTAATATATATCCTATAATGATTTAATATTTTTTTGTATTATTATGAATATGCAAATAAAGAATATGGTAAACATTTAATAGATTTCTACATTATTATTAAAAATAAGTATAAAAACAAATAAAAAACAATATCATAATTTTAAAATAATTATATTTAAAAGCATTCTCATCTATCATGTACCATTCCATGAGACAAATATAAAATAAAATATATGGTGTAATATGAAAATTTTACTGACATAAGTTTTATCATTGGAAGCCACATCTATAAATTTTAACGCATTAAATAAATAATATGTAATGAACTACAACAAATTCTCAGCCCACATTCATGGCTTCTCGGAGTCTATGCCGGTCATGGAGGTCACATTTGACAATGACAAAATTATTAATAAAACTATATGATTTAAGTCGCTAAGGTGACCTTTTCACTTTCCCAGCAGTCGGACTCGTCGGATCTACAGCTACCTCTGCCATTGTGGTCTCCCACCATTTCCCATTTCCTTCCATTGCTTGTCTCCCCCTGTTGTTCGTTTGTTGGTGGTTAGGAAGAAAATAAAAAGCAAAGAAAAGAAGAATAATCTAAGTCAAGAAGAGACAAAGATATAGATGAAAATATTTCCAAAAGACTTGGAGAGAAAATTCATAAAAAGGTTGAAGATGCCTTAGAAATGGATGTGGTAAAATTAGAAATGCATTTTATAATTGAAGAAGGATATTATAATTTGATAGACATTACAACTTCAGAAAGAGAAAGAAGACTACATTCAAGAAAGTATCCAAAAGATACTTGAAGAAGTTGAACTCCATCTAGAGTATGTGCATGCCAAATATGATGTTATTATCTTCAAGGCTATGTAATCAAAGATCAAGAAAATGAAATAGGGGAGGTCAGTATCTCTAAAAATAAGGTAGAGGATATGCATATGCTAAGTAAAGGAAATCATTCAAATGTGAAACCATATCGACATCCTCATTACCAAGGAAAAAATCAAGGAAGAAGTGAAGATCGATATCAACATTATCAAGGTAGACAAGAAGATCGATATCAACATTATCAAGGTAGACAAGAAGATTGATATCATCATTATCAAGGAAGAAAATGGAATACTCATCAAAATTCATGGAACATGGAATCACTAAATCATTATTCATTAGGATGTTATCAAAGACCAACAACTACTACAAATTTGTGAAGTGTCAACAACAATACATGGAATCAAAGGAAAGAAAACTATGCAACAACCATCCATCAAGGATAAATACAAAGAAAAAATGAGATTGGATGAATTGATCATAAGTGGTGGAAAGAAGAGTGTATGAATATAAGGAAATACTAGTATTTGGTTTCATCATATGTAACACCTCTAATTGCAAAGCATTGAGGAAAAAAAAAATTGAAGCATGATACTATGTTATGACCCTAGTGGGGGGCATATGTTTGGTTAAATGTATATAGTATAACACCAAAAGGGGGCATATATGAGGCTTAATGTGCATGTAACATTTAAATGTATATGTATTATGGATAGCCTAATAATGAAGGGACCACATGTGCAATGTGTAAATAGGTATGTATAGGGATCATGTAGTCATTAAAGAGGACATGTGATTTGGATGTAAGACTCTTTTTTTATACTTGGAGGAGCTTCTCTTATTATTTATCTATATTGGATTTGTGCTTCATGATGGCATTGTTGTATATTGTGTGTAATTTTGATTTTAATGTATTTGGATCAAACAGCGTTCCATATTGTCGAATATTTCGATACAAATCAAGCTTAGTTTGGTGTGGGGGGGGGGGGGGGGGGGGGGGGGGGGGGGGGGGGGGGTGGGGGGGAAGAGGGGGAATGTTGTTATTCACACCTTTTAGATAGATTTTCTTTCGTTTTCCCATTATTACTAGACTTTGTTGTGAAAATGTTTATATACATGTTGTTGTCACACAATTTTATTGTTGCTACAAGAAAATATCACCCTAATACATGAGCACAACCTTGAATTCAAATCCGGTGGTTGGAGGATGTTTTACATGACAAACTCCTGCTTTGGCACCTCTTAGATCATAAAAAATTCAAACTAGGTGTTCAAGGAAAAGAATTCAAAGGAAATTCAAAGCAAAATTCAGTAGCCTCCCAAAATTTTGTAGCTAACGAAATTTAGCCATTTTGTATATTTGCATAAGCAAACTTTATCAAATCGATTTTGGCTATGTGGATTTTGTGCATAGAATCCACAAGATGGTTCAACACCTATCAAATATATTGCAAATGTAGTAAGGAGTGTGTTAGCTGAAAGTCAAACCAAAAGTAAAATGTTGTAATTTCACAACAATCAAATCTACTTCAAGGACAATTTGTGCACATTATTTGCATGTAACTGAGGCCAAATGAACACAAACTAAGACATGGGTTTTATGTCCAATATAACCATTTAAGTAACCACGTGTGCAAAATTCTCAAAAATTGCATAAGGAATGTTATACAAACCTATTTTTAATGTAGTTTTTCAATTTTTACCATTGTGTACAAGAAATGAATAATTTAAATATTTTTGTACAATGGTACCTTTTATTCATCCAAAAAAAAAAAAATTACATTATGATAGAAAAGGTAGAAACATACCTTCTCCCTTTTAAATCATTCAATTTGGTCTTAAAAAGAGTCAGGGGTATACATTTTTGTGCACATGTTTATAAAAACCAAAAAGGCAAAAATGGTCAATTAGATGGATTCCCTGCAAGTAAATGAATTTAATATGGGGCATTCAAGAGCTATGAAATTATCAAAAATGATTGTGGTTGGTACAACCCATTTGATGGGTTCCATTTTAATGTGTATGATCTTTTTTACAAACAATGAATTTGCAGTAGCTTTCACTAATATTAAAGTGGTGATGTGAATAGTGACTCTTCTGGCAACCATTGTGTTAAGTGATTTTGGCCATTATTTCCTATGGATTTTTATTTTGTTAGCGAGGAATATGTGGGAATTCTTCATTTCTATATACTTTAAAACTTCTGCAACATTGTTATTCAAAGATTTTGAACTAATACCCCTTTTGGCATTAGCAAGAAATATGCTCATCTTCAAACCTGTAGTGATTTTTTGTCCAGTAAGCATATTTAGATGAATACACTAGGTAAAAATTGTATCCTATCCTATACCAACAATTAAAATCTACAATTTCCATTGCTACATGATTTCCACAAACTGGTTGATTTTGTAGTACTTAAGAAAAGAAAGGGAAATGCATGGACATGGTTTATTTTTTCAACTTTATGATATTTTTGCTAATTGATAATGTGTGAGATATTTTGTTACCATATAAATAGAACAAATACAAGAGGTAAGTGCTACATGGAAAAACTAGTACTTACAAAACTTGTGGTTGCCACACAAGAATCAACCACAAGAAAGCCAATTTCGACCTAAGTCCTTCTAGCTAAAATTTTCAAAGAACAAAGACCTAGTCACATAGTTCAAGAGAATCATATGCAAGATTTCATGAGGACATGCAACATGTTTGGTTTTGGGGAAGTGTTGAGTTTTAGAATTGTCATATTTTTACCATCTTTTCATAACCTTTCCTTTAACATTTAATCCTTTTGTACTTTTTCCTAACCCTAATTTCACTCCATTTCAATATGTATATGTGGGATTAGGATCCATATTTAAAATATATTTATTTTAGTATTGCGGGTGAATATATGAATATATGTTATGAAAATAATATTTTTCACTTATTGTTGAAAGTTGGGCTACTTTGGTAATGATTGTTGGTACATTTAAGGCTTGCAATAATTCAATTTTTTTATCACTAAGATACAAATTTAAGTTTCCTCTTCAACTCTTGAATATTTGATGATGATTTGAAAGGATTACTCAAGTATCTTGGATGGAGAAGAACCATGAAAGATTTATTCTTAAATATTTTATAGGAATTTGTGGAAAGATTTCTAAAGATATTACTTGCTAGTTATTAGCAAAGGGTTGTATCCGCATGAGAGATATGTGGATCTAAATTTATCATTGGAAAAGTTAGTTCTTGTATAAATAAGAGTGTCTTCTCAATTTTCAAAGGAGAACTCTTGGAGCATACATCCAAACTATGATGGAATAAATTACATTTCATGAGATATTGTGTCTATATAGATTGTAGTTATCTAATTCTTATTCGATTATAAGATATAGCTTTATAGTTCATGTAATTTGCAACCAAATTAGTTTATTTATATTGTAGATTAGCATTAGCATTCTATTCTACAAAAACAAGAGCCCGCGACAGGAGAACATAGTGTTTCTTAATGTAGGCTATCTTTTAATTCCATTTTCACAAGTATGATTTATTCTTATACAAGTGTGGTTTGTTTCCTAATTCACCAACAATTGAATGTTGATCTTTAGAAATTTGGAAATGATGATATTAGCAAAGAGATACCATAGTGACAACAAGATCCTAGTAGTAATATTGATTCCCTAAGTACATGATCCTCAACAACAATGGTTGGATTAGATTTTAATTTTATGTAAGTATGTTTCATTTCTATTGTTAAATTCATTTATTTTCCATAAATATTTTAGGTAGATCATACTACAAATAATTTAGTTCTATACATAATGTGATTTCATTTCACAAGTTTACGAACTCCAAATCAATAATTAAATGTAACAGGATTCAGACATATAAATCACCTAATAGTTGTGGAGAAAACTTTGACATGGAATTTGCTCAAGTTGGATACTAAAAGAAAAAATTTGATAGGAAATTTGTATTGAAGAAGCATTTACATGTAAATGTAAAATGGAGAAGTAAAAATCTTGTTAATAATAAAGGTATTTTCCCAAGTGGATGGAATTGACTTTGGTGGGATTTTTTCTCCTGTCACTGAGATAACTTCTATTAAACTTATTTTTTTTATTCTTATTGCTTTATATCTTCAAGTAAATATATGGATTTGAAGACAACATTCCTACATTTTCATATGGAAATCTATATATTGCATTTAGTAGGCCTTACAATGAAAGGAAAAGAGGAATTGATTTTTTGGTTGAAGAAGTCCCTCTACAACTTGAAGAAATCACTAAGAATGTGCTATATAAAATTTATTACATATGTATTCGGACTTGGATTTTCAAGAAGAAACATGTTTCATTATGTACATATCTAGCAAGTTGGTGATCACATTTTTATCATGGTTTTGTATGTTGATGATATATTGCTAACTAGAAACAAAATAGAAATCATCAAGGATGTTAAGTTTCAAATGGCATCTCAATTCGACTATGATGGATGTTGCTGCTACAAATTTTAGTCTAAGCATCAAAACTAGAAATAATAGTTTAAATATGAATGTATGGTTGATTCAAAAGAAATATATAGAGGCAATATTATTGAGGTTTAGATTGGAAGAATGTGAACCTCATATTAGTCATACTCTTTGTTTCATGCAACTATATGTATAATAGTGTCTTAGACACATGAGGATGTTGAGGAAGTGTTTCAATTTCCTTATGAAAGTGTTGTAGGAATTTTATGAATATAATAATTTTGACTGGGTAAGACATTGCCATTATAGTGTGAATTTTAAGCAAATATATGTCAGACCTAGGGAAGGAACATTACACTACTATAAATAGGATCTTTAGATATTTGTCCCACGTTTCAAATTATGTAATCTTCCCTATTGAATACCTAGAATAAACACGGTAGTAGATTTATATTGTTTTAGTTATGCAATATCAACTAGAGATCTTTATAACCAAAGATCCACTAGTAGTTATGTGTTTAACCTTTTTGGTGGAGTATTCAAATAGATGAGATAAAGACTAGTTGTAGCTACACTCTCAACTATAGAGCATGAGTACAAGGAATCCAGTTGTAAGAACATCAAGATCCAAAGCACCCTTTTGACATTCCTAGACATGCTTGCCTTTATATTATGTCAGACATCCCTAAACATGCTAGTTAAGAAGACTAATATCAATTCCTTATTCAACTCAGGTCCATAAGATAATATCATAGAAGAAAATTTGGTCAAAAAACTTAGATTAGAGGTTTGAAATCATCATGACCCATAACCATTGGGATGGTTAAATAAGGATGTAGAAATTGAGGTAACAAAATAATATAGGATAAAGTTTGCTATTAGTGTTTATTTTATTGATGAAATAGAATTGGATGTCGATCCACTTGATGTATGTGGAGTTGTGTTTGGAAGTTCTTATTTGTGCATGTAGGATTCAATCTTCATGTGAAGATTCAACTAGTACCACGTCATAAAGAATAAGAATCATTCATGACTAATATGCACAAAGGTAGGTCCATGATTTCATTGGTAAGTGTCAACCAAGCCAAGAAATTAATCAATTATGGAAAAAAATATGTTCTATTATTTTTAAGAGAACATTGATATAGTGAAGAGTCATTACGAGCAAATGCATCCTTGCAGGGGTGCATTAAATAGCAAATACAACGAATTGAAGGGTTGTTATAGGTTGTTGGGTCCCTATAATACTAGTGATTACGCCAATACTATTGTAGTTGTACCCCTTATTAATATTGTTGTGCCCCTATTGTCCCCATATTGTTATTACTGTGCCCCATAGAATCCCTCTATTGTTATTTTTGTGGCTCTATATTATTATTGTTAGGTTAGTTGGGTTATATTGTGACTCCTTAGACTCTTATATATAGAAAGTAGGTTTTATCATCTCAATCATCGAAGAATTGTTCATTTATGTAATGTAAAGGAGGTTGCCCCCTCGAAGAGGCTGAATTCTAAGGCGTTGATCTACCTTTACTATCTTTTCTTGAGCTGGTTTCATAACATTTGGTATCAGAGCTTTGGATTCTAGGGTTTCACTGCTCCAAACAGGTCATCGTGGAATTTTCGCTATAACTTTTTTTCTACGACGTTTCAGAAGCTAAACAAAAAACCCATTTGAGAAGACATCGCACTAAATCTCAAGTCCAAATTTCAGAGCTTTTTGTGCTATATTTTCGGAGATATGAACTGCGGCAGTTGGTCCTTTTGTAGAATCCTCAATTACATTCAAAACAGGTGACCTGGGCAAAATCGTCATAACTTTCTCTCTGAGCATCAGATTGAAATTTCGTAAGAAGGTACAGAAAGAGCACAGCCTGTAGTTTCTTGTATATATTTTTCAGAGCCAAAGGTCAAAACAGGGACACATGGCACGTCGTACAAGTTCGCTCTACTGAATTAGTCTATAATCAGGTCACTGTGGGAGATTTGG
>APFE030230112.1:236046-291356 GCA_000404065.3 Pinus taeda
GAGGAGGGAAAAATTATATTGGAACCAGAAGCAGTCACAGAAACAAGAACTCGACAGCTACGAAATCGATCAATTTCAGAGTATCTTATCAAGTGGAAGAACTTATCTGCTGAAGGTTCCACATGGGAGGATGAGAATTTTATGCAGAAGTATCCAGAACTACTCAAGCGTTGAGGACAACACTTTTTTGAAGGAGAGGGGCATGTTGGGTCCCTATAATACTAGTGATTACCCCATTACTATTGTAGTTGTACCCCCTAATATCGTTGTGCCCCTATTATCCCCATATTGTTATTATTGTGCCCCATAGAATCCCTCTATTGTTATTTTTGTGGCTCTATATTATTATTGTTAGGTCAGCTGGGTTATATTGTGACTCCTTAGACTCCTATATATAGAAAGAAGGTTTTATCATTTCAATCATCGAAGAATTGTTCATTTATGTAATGTAAAGGAGGTTGCCCCCTCGAAGAGGCTGAATTCTAAGGCGTTGATATATCTTTACTATCTTTTCTTGAGCTGGTTTCATAACATAGGCATACATGGGAATGTTTATAGAACCTAAACATATACCACCTAAGTGGGACATGGAGCATGAGACTCAATTGTTGCTAGACTCTCCATTGCCAAATTTTGCACTTTAGAGACTGTCCATTCTCGAAGCAATTGAAGTGAATAAGTAATTGTACATTTTCTAGAGCAAGGTGTGATTCCACTCAGTACCTCACCTTGTGGGTCACCCATCATAATTATTCCAAAGAAGGATGGGACATGGTAGATGTGCATTGATTATAGGGTGTTAAAAAGATTATCCTTAAGAAAATGTACCCTGTACTCATGATTGATTATCTATTAGATTAGTTGTAGCAAGAAAATTATTTCACGAAGTTGGACTTAAAATTTGGGTATCACTAGGTTTATGTCAAAGAAGAAGACACCTGGAAGACCACCTTCAAGACTAGACAAGGTTTGTATGAGTGGTTAGTCATGCCATTAGTTTTATGTAATACATAAGCTACATTCAAGAAATTAATGAATGATATATGGTTCCCTTATCTATATTCATTTATTATTGTTTATTTGGATGATATATTGGTTTACAATGCTACCTCATAGGAGCACATCTTTTTAGGAATTAGAGAGTTTGAAGAAGCACCAACTACTAACAAATATTAAGAAATATGAGTTTGCATAACTATCTCTAATGTATTAAGGATATCTTATTGGTGGAGAGGTGCTTAAGATAGATCCTAGAAATATGGAGGCCATCATGAAGTGGTTTATGCCTACAAATATCTCTGAAGTCAAGAGTTTTGTTGGTGCAACATATTAACTTAGGAAATTAATAGCTTCATTTTCAATACTAGTTGCGTTGCTTCATACTATAATAATGACTGGCAAGCGTTTCTGGTGGGGAAAGGGTTAATATAAGGCCCTTGAAGAGATGAAAAAGAAAATCATCCAAACATCAGTTCTAGCATTGCTAAGCTTACTAGAACACTCTGCAGTGGAAACATATGTCAGTGGGTATTCCATGGGAGCAGTCTTGATGTGTGGTGGTCCTTAAATACCCTACGTACAACAAGGAGTTTATGCTTTCATACAAGCTGTCAAAAAGTGGAAACATTGTGTAATGACAAACAAGACTACAATCCACACAAATGGATGCGGCTCTTACAACATATTCATTTAGTAATCAAGTTTAAGAAGGGTAGAACAAACAATTTGGTTGACATTCTTTCAAGGCCACCCATAACAAACATTATACCTTTGGGAACATTGATGCACATGGAGCCTTTCATCTATGATGCATATAGTGAGGCATATATAGAGGATGAGGAATTCAAGGAGGTGTTTCAACAGTTGTAAACCTAGAGTCATGTAGACAACAGTGATAACATTATTCACTATCATCTCGAGAATGAGTTATCCTACAAGTTGGACAAGATTTGTGTTCCTAAATGAGGAATTGCAGCTAATCAGAGAGGTTCACACCTCCAAGGTTGTAAGAATTTTGGTGTAGGAAGGATAGTGGCCAACTTCCAAAGGTAAGTTTACTAGCCTAGAATGCAAGAAGATGTAGCTAGATTGATAAGAGGATGTGTAGTAACATGAAATGATCAAGTCAATTTTTCGATTTCTCACAACATTTTGTGCAAAACTTTCCAATTTCCCATCACCTCAAAGCTACCAATCCATTTTATTGAGGTCTCAAATAGGGCATGGTTGTCCAAGAAATGATTATGGAAGAAATTTCATACATACAAAGATTGAAGAAGAGGACTCGAAATAGGTTATTAAAAAATTTGAATCAACTATTGCAAGTGTGTTAAATAAAAAGTACAGAAAGGATGAAAGTATTCACCTTCATTTTATTTGCATCAAAAATTTAAGTTTTTGTGATTAGGTCAGTGTGATGAGTACAACAAATATTTTGGAAACTATTCATGATCTCAGCTAAGCACATATCCAAGGGTCAATCAAATAGACAAATCAATGATCTCAATTAATTTTGTTTGATTGAAGTGCTTGATGGTTAATAAAGTGTAGAGGGGATGAAAATTCAAATGGTCATTTCAATGAATGGTGATGTGGTGCTTATGTATGGATTTTAGTACACCCCCAAGTGGTATTTTGAAACCATTGAGATACCCCTCAAATTTTTTGTGAATCATTGATTTTGTGGACATATGTAAGGTCAAATTCTAATGCAAACATCTTTTGTTTTGGAGCCACTCCATATCATGACAAATCAAAGTCTTATGTAACTATCCATTAGGGAATTTTGAGGTCTAAAGTGGGCCTCCTAAGAAAAATGTACAACCAAAATAAATTTTATAAGAACTAGTAGGGTTCAAGATGATGATGTCATCCATGGAGGATGATTAGTCATTTTTGGAGTAAAAAAGTAAAAATATTAAAAAATAATAAAATAATAAAACTACATTTTCAACTCGTATTTTCAACTTATCTCCCTAATTTTTTACTCAAATTTCAAGCGATAGTACTCATTAGATGCAAAATTTAATTCCTCATCCAAAGAGTACCCATGTTGCATACTTTAGATGCACACTACTACACGAAAAATGAGAAATATATGAAAATAACATGATTGTAATCACGTTTTTCATATATTTTTCATTTTTTGTGTAGCAGGGTCTATTGAAAGTATGCAACATGTGTACTCCTTGGATGAGGAATCAAATTATGCATCCAACGAGTGTTTTCGCTCAAAATTTGAGTACTCATAGGGAGATAAGTCGAAAATATGAGTTGAAAAGTAATTTTTTCTTTTTTTCCCTCTAAAATTTGATGATGTAATCTAATCTTATTTTATTATTTCCACTATTATTTTATAATTTCCTTATGCATCCGATTTTAGACCTCAAAATTCCCCTAATGACATCAACAACAACAAATAAAAGTTCAATGTTAGTTCAATGCCATAGGGCCACCATTTGGTATACATGTCAACGACAACCATAGCAGGGGCTACTCACCACATCAACAACACTCATACATTACACTACATAGATTTTTCTTCTCTAAATTCCCTCCATATTAAAATCACGCCAAAAAAGAAAAAATAACACGCATGAATTATGAATGTAATAAGAGCCCACCATGAAAAAATAAGAATTTCACCATGTTAATCAGTGTGATGCATCGTGGAAGGTTGAAGCTTTTGGAAATGATATGGGTGGCATTCATAAAATAAAATTGCACCTTTCAATTTCGCTTATGGGAGAAATTTTTACTCAAATCCCTAATAATTTTGTGGATCCTAACTATCTCAAACACCATTTTTGGGATAAAAAATTCCTATATAGCAAATCTTTGTTAGTAGACTATTAAAACTACAAGACACCTAATAACTTATATCTCAAGGTATCACATCTTCCAAAGCAGGTACTATCCATATGGACTATTTTGGAAGATAATTGAAATAACTCTAGATTTTAATGGCACAAAAGAAGCATTCGAGGGCATGAAAACACCCACTAAAGACAAGTAAAAAGGGGAGAGGAATAACTTTTGGCAGTAAGAGGACTGTGTTCGTTGTATTGAACCCAAGGTGATTCTTGTAAATATTGAACTGAGAAAAGGGAATTTGATATATTGGTTTGAATTTCATTTCACAAGGCGCTAGAGGAGAGGTGACCTTGAGGGTGGGTGGTGGTGTGCATCAATTTCACATCCACCTATGTCAGGTAAGGGTAAACCGAGTGGTTGAGGCGGGTTATTAACTCCCTCATCACCCATGTTCAATTCCCCAAAATGACATGTTAAGCCTTTTGTGATGAGGCTTGAAGAATATCTGGCCCTAAGGAGTTTACTCTATTCATGGTCAATACGAGACATCTCGGTTCTTTCTAAGTCATATATCCTTGGTATATTCAACTTCTAGGCAATTGAATATACTCTTGGTGTTATACTGGTAGTTGGAAGGTTTGATCCTAGGCCTCGGTTCTTTCTAAGTCATATATCCTTGGTATATTCAACTTCTAGGCAATTGAATATACTCTTGGTGTTATAGTGGTAGTTGGAAGGTTTGATCCTAGGCCTTGCCCGGATTGCTCCAACGAGTTGCCTATTCACCATGGTAAAAAAAAAATCATATCTACCTACCCAACTCTTTTCGATTTCAAAAAGATTCTCGACATGACAATAAGATAGGTTATAAACAAAAACTATAAAGAAAACAAAAGGACTCAATTATCCACATGGACGAGGTTGAGAAACTTGCCATCAAGATAAGTTTGGCACAAGTTTGTAACGATATAGATAAAAATTTGCAGGGATACATGTTACAAACTCATTCATGCTTATGTTGCAAAGGGCACTCTACATCATGCTAACCTTGCGAGAAAGTCTAAGCATGAAAAACCATTTCGACTTGTGTTTATTGTACTTATTCAACTTCATATATAAAGGAGCAATAAAGCTATTGCTTGGTATAATGGTTATATCACTGTAAGACTTCGGCATAATATGCTTAATTCTTGTAAGATCAATTTTCTCGACTGTTTGAGTATAGTGAAACTTAGTGAGGATATCTCTATTCTAAAACATATAATATTGAAAAATCTTATTCTTTATATGTTGTAAGCGCATTAATCTAATGAGCATTAATAATAAAGGGTATTTCTAGATAGAAATGACAAAAAAGTCATCTAATTTAAATTTTATGAAATTTTAAATTCACAATAATACGAACGGTGAAAAAGTGTTGTATATATATAAATGATATACATTATTATTAATTTATTATATTATACTAATTTAATATATATTTTATAATTGATTTATTGGAAGATGAACTTAAAAAAATATGGTAATGATTTAATAAATTTCTATGTAGTATAATGAAATAGAAATGATATAGTAATTTAAAAAAATTATTATTTAAAGGTTAAAAAACAATATAAAATATATATTTGGTGAATTGAATTTTGTTACCGAAGTATTATTAGAAGTTATGTTTGGTTAATTTAGACTCATAAAATCCATAATTTACAAGTCGTATAGCTACATTGGCTACTTAGTTTTTATACCAATATTTTAATGTTATGATGTGTTTATGTTCTCCAAACAATAATAAAAATTGTAAATGAGTTATATGAATATTTGTTTAAATTTTTTAATATAATTTAAATATTTTTTTAGATAGAGGTTATATATATATCTATATATATATATATATTCTATAATTGCCATTGAGATAATGATAATAAGTTAATAATTATTTATTTAATATTGAATGATGGCAATTTTTTAATATAATGTTCATATTATAGTACACATGTCATGTCATTAGAGTATAAATTAAAATAATAAGAGTTGTACAAATTGTACACATGTTACTTTTACATTTTCTTCAAATTTATATTTTTCAAATTATTTTTTTTTAATTAAAAAATAAAACCCATAAAAATTGTTTATTCAATAATTTACACCAATGAAAATGGAATTTTTGAATTTAATTACAAACTATTTGTGTTTATGGTATATAGTAATTAATATATAATGTTATTTTTTAATTATTTATATTTATTGTACATGGTAATTATAGTAATTAGTGATATAGTACGTAGTAATTAATAATAGAGTACACAAAAGTTAATTCTTGCCAATAAGAGGGGAAATAAGTTTTATTTAAAAATAATAAATTTAATTTCATAATGTTAAACTTTGGATAGATTTTAAATTTTTTTATTCAAAAAAAACTAATAGCAAGTGAATAAAAAACGCGTTATATCCTGGGAGCACGTATAAAATAATGAATTACTACAAATTCTCAACCCACATTTATGGTTTCTCAAAGTCTATGGGAGCACGTATAAAATAATGAATTACTACAAATTCTCAACCACGTATAAAATAATGAATTACTACAAATTCTCAACCCACATTTATGGTTTCTCAAAGTCTATATGGGTTACGCATTATAACTCTTGAGTGGGCTTAAGAGTTAAGAGCATGTGCTTCCTCCTAAGAGGTCACAAGTTCAAAACCAGAGGGGGGTTGAGTATGTATGCCTTGCTAGACTTAGCAGTGAAATCCCTGCCCAGAGATGGGTCCATTGTCCCACTAACAAAAAAATCTCATACACAAATTTGGTCTGGGTCCATTGTCCCACAAACAAAGGGGTCTCATACACTAAAAATAGATAAATAAATAAATATATATATATATTGAAAATGACACAACTTATATAAGATATATTAAGACATTTGATAAATAAAAAAATAACATAAATCTATTTTAATAATAATATTTTGCTCAAACCTAAATTATAAATAAATAATAAATATTAGTTTGGTGAATAATTTTATTTCCGTCCGTGAAAATAAAGTCTTATATATTAAAACTTGGAAAATCCAAATACCCTACTCGGAGTATCGAAAAAACAATTCTATTGTACAATGCTTTTATATTTAAAAACATTCTCATCCATCACTATCATTCCATTACACACATATAAAATACATGTGGTAACGTGAAAATTTTATTGGCTGAAGTTTTATCGGTGTAAGCCACGTTGGTAAATTTAAACGCATAAAATACATAATGAACTTCAACGTATTGTCAGCAAACATTCATGGTTTCTCGAAGGCTATGCCGACCTTGGAGGTCCCGTTTGACAATGACAACAATTATTAATAAAATTGTATGTTTTAAGCCGCTAACATAATTTTTTTAACATTCTCGGCAGTGGGACTCGTCGGATCTCCGGCCACCTCCGCCATCGCGGTCTCCCACCATTTCTCGACGTCTGTTTCCACGTGTCCACCGTCCTCCGTTTCCTTCCGTTACCTGCGACAGGCAGATGCGACGTTGGTCACATGCCTGCACGGTGCAAAGGAGTAGGTGGACGAGAGGTAATGCACTGTGCCACCCTACTCGCCTTTACAAATTCGCCCGCAAACATTTTCTTCCTCCCACTGCTGTCAGCTCCCCTGTTTTGCACTCGAATCCCTTGCTCCAATCCTCTGTTTTACTCTGGTATGCCATAGCCAATTCCTAATTCGACTCATCATTTTCCGAACATCAGTAATTCTGCTGACCCAGATCCCTGAAAACCCAACTCGCAAGATGCTGGAGATGTACAAAGCTGAGAACCAGCAAGGGGTCGGGGAAGTTTTGTGAGAAGGGGCGGGAGAAAGTGGGTTCTAGTTCCAGGAAGAGGTTACTGTTGAAGGGAACGGGTCAAAGGAAGCCACGCAGGGAAGGGATGAGATGGGATACGGCAAAGAAGACATTATACCTGCATGAACAGAGATGTCAAGATTGTTGGAGGAATTATTATACTCTGTGGAATCCATAATTTTTATTTAGAAATTTTATGGAATCTATAATTTCTATCCAGAGATCCTGGTTACTTTTCTGGAAAGTCGGGAAAGTTTATTAACACTTACAGGTTGCAGAGGTTTTGGTGTAAGGATAAATGAATGTACTTGCAGGTTTGCAGGTTTTGGTAGGTTTTGGTGTAATGACAAACACCTTCATGTTATCAAAGTGAGTGTGAGGTTTAGTGTGGGTCTAAACCTCTCATAACAACCTTTTCTTGTTATCAGAGTGAGTCTGGGTCTGGACCCAGGGCCATGGCTGAATCACATCACCCCACCTCTAAGGAATCTAAATCATAATTTATGGAATCTAAATTTATAAATCTATAATTTATGGAATGGAATCCACCTCTATGGAATCTAAATCTATAATTTATGGAATCTAAATCTATAATTTATGGAATATAGATTTATGGAATGGAATCCATAATTTCGGCTTAGAGATAATTAATGGAATCCATAATTTTCAGCTCTACAGATCCTACTTAGACTGAAGAGCAAGAATCCATAATTTTCAGCTCTACAGATCCTACCTAGACTGAAGAGCAATTAGTTAAAGTGCCTCAACCTCAGAGCTCCAGCTTACCACTATATTACACTGCCATTGTCACCAAGGAAGATATGATCCATAATTTCATAATCTCAGCGCTAGAAATCTTACTGAATCCATAATAATTTACTGAATCCATAATTTCCTACCCCCTAGAAATCCTACTTAATCCTACTTATGGAATCCATAATTTACTTAATCCTACTTATGGAATCCATAATTTAGGGATCCATAATTTCCTCCACCCTAGAAATCCTACTTAATCCTGCTTATGGAATCCATAATTTACTTAATTAATCCATAATTTACTCACCCTAATTTGGAAAGTTTACTAACACTCCTACTTGGAAAGTTTACTAACACTCCTACTTATAGAATCGATAATTTCCTCGACCTCTCTAATTTCCTCACCCTAATTTGGAAAGTTTACTAACACTCCTACTTATAGAATCCATAATTTCCTCGACCCTAGAGATCCTACTTAAAGATTTGGAAAGTTTACTAACACTTCTCAGGGGCTTTGGAAAGTTTACTAACACTTCTCAGGGGCGTTGGAAAGTTTACTAACACTGGAAAGTTTACTGACACTTCTCAGGGGAGTTGGAAAGTTTATTAACACCTACAAATTTTGGTGTGACCACATATACAGCAAACCCAACCCAGATTTAATGTCATAACAAACCTATTCCAGAAGATAACTACAACCCTATTAAAGTGGCGTTTTCCTTTGGCTGCCAATTAGAACTATTTTTCTTATCCATATATTTGACTTAGCTGCATTTCAATAACATTGTAATCATAGATGAATTGGATGTTGATCATTGTGGTCCAATCCCTGCCATAGATAACTGCTAGGTTGAATCATGGTGTTAGTGATGCGTTCGCCTTCCTAACCCAAAATATCCCTGGGAAACAGCTATATCACTCATGGTACAGAAGGGAATATAAGGGTATCATCTCATGTTCACAGCTTGAGTTAGTAAATCAGGGTGTCTCAAAGTCAATAATAGTTCGAATGGCTTAGAAATTTTGTAGTTACTACAAAATCCTGTGTTACGTAACACTGTAAATGTTCCAAGAATATCCTCATTTCCTTCAATAGAAAAGTCCCGTTTGTATTTAAAAGAGCCCATTGATCTCTAAATCTAAACCTTAAATATTTCCAAACCTTCAATTAAAGTGGACTGTGTAATATACCGTAGTCATACTGTTAAGTATTCAAAATTTTGGCATTTCTTAGGTCTGATTGTCTGGACTAGTCTAATTAATATTTCTTTATTATTTCTTTTTTCTGTAGATCTTTGTGCAAGTCAAATTAAGCTAAGATATGCACTATTAATAGAAAAGTCCCGTTTGTACTTAAAAGAACCAATTGATCTCTTAAATCTAAATCTTAAATATTTTCAAACCTAGAACTAGAGTGGCCGATCTAATACAGTGCAGTCATACTGTTAAGTATTCAAAACTTTGGCACTTCTTAGATTTGATTGTCTTGACTAGTCTAATTAATGTTTCTTTATTATTTATTTTTTCAGTAGATCCTTGTACGAGTCAAATTAAGCTAAGATATCTACTACTAATAGAAAAGTATTAAGAGCCATCAAACGTATGAAACTGATAAAACAAGAACAAATTTATAAAACTGAAAAGTTACTGGTAAAACAAGAACAAATTTATAAAACTGATAAGACAGGAACAAAGTTCAAACCAGAGATGAGCTTCCAAAAAGGTCACTCATGAGAAGCCTGTGGAAATCCTGCATGAATGACCTATGAGACAATTTCAATCCTGTCGTGGAAATCCTGCATGAATGAATGAACTATGAGACGATTTCAATGCTGTCGTGGAAATCCTGCATGAACGAACTATGAGACAATTTCAATACTGTCATTGAGTAACAGATACGGATTTTTTTAATGAAGTGCTTAATGAAAGCTATATCTCAATAACTCCCATCTTTACTATATGAAATATAAATGACATCGTGTGACTACTTGATTGAGCTCCTTATTGATTGCTGATAATAAAGTTTCAAAGTTTATAACTGCGTAATTTCATTCATTTTTTTCTCATAACCCAAATTTATCAGAAGTATGGCTGTGACAGCATTGTGGAGACCAATCGGATGTCGAGGAAACAGTCTTTTTATATTTCAGAAATGAACTAACATCGATTTTAGGGTTTCTCGCAATGGGTAGATTTAAAAACCTTGGGCTGCCACGTTGAACGCTGACATCATTCCTCCTCCTTTGAATGAACAGTCTTCTAGGGGTGGCGGTTCCGCTACACACACGCGGCACAAACAAAATGGGCCTGTTAAATCTCCCCCGCCTGACGCCATTAACTTGGATGGCCCTCTTCTATTTGACAGAATCTCGAGGTTGTAGAAGAGAATCTTAGTGGGCCTTTGGCACTTTCTAAATGGACGATTCACATATTAGAATCTGGATCGCTGCCAAATGGGCTCTTTTACTTGGTTATTCGCCTACCATCGTCAGGGTTATGAATAATTGGTATAGTTTTTTCTTCTTTCGGGTTCGTGATTTAGAGATCATTTTTTCAAAACCCTGGGTTCGAGATAGGAGTTTTTTTGCCCTTCACAGGTGGTTTATTGGATTTAATCCTCTAAGGTGCACTCCACAAAATAATTACATTTGGTTGAAGCTCCCTGGTTTACCAATCGAACTGTGGACCAAAGAATCTATGGAGAAAATCGGCAATGCCATTGGTCGATTCATTTATGTTGATCCAAGATGCATTGGAGCAAAGGACAAGCGCATAGCTTGGATCCTCATAGAGAAGGAATACAGGGGTGGATTTCCAGGTCTATTGATTTAAACTGGGAAATGTCAAACGTCCATCAACATCTAGATTATTGGGGAGTTCATTTTAGGTGTTCGACATGTCATAGAATAGGCCATCTCTTCCCTCAATGTCCCTACCGACCTGCTATAAGACATAAGAATAAGTATAAGAATTCTTCTAAGACTAAAGCTGGAGATTCAAATGAACGTGACTTTATGGAACAGTCACACGATGATGACTCTTTTCGGGTTTCTATTTTTCCTAAAATAAAGCTCTCCCCACCTAATAGTATGTCCCGGGATAGATCTTCTTGCCTCTTGCATTCTCGGTCAATGTTTGCGGGACCAGCTGGGCGGAACATTGACCCTGCTGCTTGTTAGCCCCGATCTTCACTCACGCCTAAACATCCCTCTCGTTTAAACATCGACCCACCCTCTCGCCAGTTGGAATTCACGTTACCTCCTCCTCCTCCAAAACCGATACCCGATACTGCCATCCCCTCTCCCTAGCCGATCGACAAACCGCCCACGGTTGGTCCATCATCCCCTCCCATTCAATATATATCTTCATCTCCTCTATCCCCTGTTGCTCATATCACCCCTTCTATTGGAATTCCTTCTTCTCCTTCTCGGGGCCATAAAGTTGATCCCAAAGGGAACGCTATGTGTAAGTCGTTCACTCCTCACAACTCCCCGGGGACCTCAGACATGAATACATTTGATTGTGATGTAGACTTCTTGTTAAATCGGACATCATTGAATTTGAAACCTCTCACCATTCACAAACCTTACCGTTCCCCTTCCCCTGTTATAAGTCCAAATTCCACCGGAAACATCACGGTCCGTCGCAGAGAGAAGAGGGGAAGTAAACACTTCCGCAGGAGAAAAGGTAGAAGGATGTGACTACTCAGGATCTATCTTTGATTGATATTCCTATATCAGAAATCGCATCCGATGATCACATAGCAAAGGGGCCTCTTAGAGTAAGTCGACCATCTAACATTCGCAATGTATAACATCCTGTCAATGAACATTCGGGGCCTTGGAGCAGATCCAAAGTTTATGGCCCTAAAGGACCTATTTAGGTCCTCAAATTCCATATTTCTCTTGATACAAGAAACCATGCATGATAGTTCTCAAACCATCTCATATTTTAGAAGGATGTTCCCATCTTGGCACATGGTGGCTCCCAATGCTATAGGCTTGTCCGGCAATTTCGCTGTATTATGAGACCCGAAATGGATAAAAGCGGTTGCTTTCCAATGTTTTGCTGGTATCCTCACACTGGCCTACATTCGAGATTACCCTGATCCTGTCCACATATTAAACATTTATGCCCCATATAAAGATCGTTATCCATTTTGGGAAAAATTTCTAACATCAAAATTTCTTGATATTGATTCCTTAATTATTGGGGGAGATTTTAATAGTACTCTATGTAACAATGAGATATGGGGCAATGGTAGGAAAAACGACCCAATTGGCCGCATGATCCGAAATGCCATCATTCAAAATAACTTCATCGATATTCAGCCGGATTGTCGGGGGCCCACTTGGGACAATGGGCAGTCAAATGATTCTCTCATGGCTAAAAGGCTAGACAGATTTATCCTTCATGGAAATTTGATTGAAAGATTTGCTCTCCCTTTGGTGAAAATAATTTTTGCGTTTATTTCAGATCATCACCCCATTTCTATTCAATGGAAAAATATTGGATGCAGATTCGGTTACCCATTCAAATTTAACCGAACGTGGCTCACTGATGAGCACTTCAATCAGTTTATAAGGCAATCATGGCAGCAACCTACAAGTCCAACTCCGAAGCAAAGTCAAAAGATGGCAAATGGAGAAATCACAATGTTATGAAACCAGCTCAAGAAAAGATAGAAAAGATAGATCAACGACTTAAAATTCAGCCTCTTCGAGGGGGCAACCTCCTTTATATTACATAAATGAACAATTCTTGGATGATACAAATGAAAAAACCTCCTTTCTATATATAGGAATCTAAGGGGTCATAACATAATCAAAGCTGACATAACAATAATAATGTAAGGGCACAATAATAACAATAGTGGGCTTCTATGGGGCACAATAGTAACAATATGGGCATTGCATGGGTACATCAATATAATAAGTGGGTTGTACTAATAACAATAAGGGGTTACACTAGTAGTATAGGGGTCTAACACACAATCCAATAGAAGAGAGCTGAAAGATATAGATAAGGAATTGCAATACTTATCTACGCACTTCAAACATCCCTTCATATCCTCACATACTAGGAAACAAATATGGGACCTGGAAAAAAGGAAGCAAAAGATTCTAGCCGCGGAAGAAGTCACTTGGTGTCTTAAGAGTCATGCTTTATGGCTCAGGGAAAGAGATAAAAATACCAAGTTTTTTCACAGATTTGCAAATAGGCAGCGGCAAGTGAACACGATATGGGAAATAAAGGATGAAACTGGTAAATCTTTTTTCTCCCAAGAGAACATATCACGTGAACCTGTAAAATTCTTCAAAAATGCCTACAGCAAAGATATTAGCAGTGGCATTGAAGATATTTTATGGGGTATTGATCCATATCCTAATATGTCTGATGACAATCAAAACGCTACCCTATTCTCTGAAGTCACTGAGGATGAATTATTGGCGACAATGAAATCCTTTCAGAAAGACAAATGTCCGGGACCAGACGGTTAGTCTGTTGATTTTTTTATCTACTTTTTCGACTTGTTCAAGGATGACATTCTAAATATGGTCGAGGAATCAAGATTAAATGGTAACATCAGTCATCGAATTACCTCCACTTATATTGCTTTGATTCCTAAGAAGAAACTCTCCACATCCTTTTATGATTATCGACCTATTTCTTTATGCAATGTCCTGTATAAGATAATCTCAAAAATCATTACTATTCGAGTGAGGAATGTTTTATCTCTGCATCTGTCCCTAGAACAGCACGACTTTCTCAAGGACAGGGACATATTGGACGCGGTGGCCCTTACTCAAGAATGCCTAAATTTTATACATAGTAGGAAATTGGATGTTGCTATATTAAAAATAGATCGAAAAAAGGCATACAACAGTGTGGACTGGGGTTTTATCCGATGCCTTCTTGCAAGGATTGGTCTTGATAACAGGTGTTCCAGGTGGATCATGGCGTGTGTGGTGGAGGTTAATTATGTTGTCCTGATCAATGGAATCCCCACTCCATTTTTTAAAGCAGCCAGGGGGCTTAGGCAACGATGCTCCTTGTCTCCGCTTCTTTTCATACTTGTAATGGACTCTCTCAGCGTACATATCAAGAGGGCGATTCAGCTAAAAAACTGTCAGCCCCCTCCCATTTGTAGAGGAATCTTCATCTCCCATAATTTTTTTGTCGATGATATTCTTATAACAGCAATTCTGTGCATAGCCACCTGGATTTGCTTACATGAGATCTTGGGAAGATTTCAAAACGCTACTGGCATGATTGTAAATGAAGGGAAATCATATTTTTACGTAGAAGATGTAAATGGGGACCTGATTACTTTCCTTACACAGCTATTCAACATCAAAGCAATTCCACTTCGGAACGGGCTCAAATATTTGGGATTCAATTTGAAAACTGTAGGATATCGAGTGACTGATTAGTCTTGGATAGCAAATCGATTTTACAAGAGAATTGCTGCATGGGAGTGTAAATGTTTATCAATAGGAGGACGCACGATCCTGACTCAAGCTGTTCTCGTACAAACAATGGTATATTGGGTGCACCTATTCTATATCCCATCTGCTATCATTAACAATCTGAACAAGATGACTGCCAATTTCATATGGGGAAGCAAAAAATAACAATACAAATACCATCTAACCAAACTTTCTATGCTGGTGCGCCCTAAAAATATGGGAGGATGGGGCATATTGGACTTATCTTTTTTTAGGAAGGCACTTCTATGTAAATCTATGTGGAAAGCAATTATGGGTAAGTCGTTTTGGAGCTTGGCCATTCGTGCTAAATACATGGACAATAAGGACATGTCCCACTGGTTTAGGGAAAACCACATTGGATCCTCACTTGGCTCTGCTATTTGGAGAGGCTTCAGGAAACTGGAACCATATTTCAAGCAAAATCTAATCTGGAAATTTCAGACCGGATCAAAGATAATGATAGGATGGGATGAATTTTCTGGAGGGGTTGGAATAATTCATATATCTTCTCGGTTAATGAGAATGCTCCACAACAGGGGTATCTTTTTCTGGGCCAGCACCATTCGAAAATGGGAAGGAGCCATTCCCATTTAGAAAACTGCGACTGAATTGCAACTTCGCGATGATATGGCAGTTTAGTGGAATGCAATTATATCCTCGCTAAGGGCTCATGGCATATACCGTTCTACGGATAAAGACTTCCTCATTTGGAAGGGACTTGGTGGCTCCTCCATAGTCCATGTTAAGCATATATATATATATATATAGTTACTAATCTCTGATGCAGGTAATATAGGAGACATCTTTCCTTCAACTTTTTGGAATTGGGATGCCCCACAAAGATTATAATCTTTGCCTGGCTGGTGTTTCATAATAGGAACCTCACATGGGATAACTTACAAAATCGAAATTGGCACGGGCCTGCCATTTGCCTTCTTTGCAGAAATAACTCTGAGAACAAAACACATCTATTTCTCTCTTGTCCGCAAGTGCAGCCTATTTGGCGAAATCTTGTTGCTCACTATGGTTTCACTCACAGCTCCTTCCCATCCATTCCTGAAGCTTTTAACGGATGAAGCATAATGAACAAAGAATGGCCGGGCATCCCATTATTGACCATTTGGGCCATTTGGAAATGGAGAAATGGTATGATCTTCAGTTCAAAAAGGGTATCACACTCTTCTATTGTTGAATCTATCTTATCTTTATACAACGCCCTTGATTTGTCAGGTCAGAACAGGGACAGGAACGGAAGAAGCTTATTGACATCGGCGCCCCTGACTACTCCATGTGCCTATTTCGATGGAGCTGCACAACATGGGATGTGCGCTTGTGGTGTATACATCATTCCAACAGACAGTTAGGCTTTTGAAATCCAATGGAATGCTGGTCCTGGGTCCAACAACAGAGCTGAGGCGGTGGCATTTGTTGGTCTTCTTTCCTTTTGTATCTTTCTTGACATACCAAATCTTCAAATCTTCGGAGACTCGAAAGGTATAATTGATCATGTCTTGTCAAAACACAACATAAAAAACATTCATCTTGCTGGATGGCTGGACAGGATAACAGCTTTATGGAATACAAAGAGGGACTATTCTATCTCACATATTGACAAGAACAAAAACAAAAAAGCTGATGCTTTATCCAAAATGGGCTTAACTTCACCCCAAGGTGTTTGGAGGATGCAGATCAAAATGGACAGCAACTGCTTCCAGATCCAGGACTTTTGTCTTCCGGGTACATAATTCTCTATCAAGGGGAAAATATCTAGTATGTTTTTTACTTTCCCATACTTTGACCTATTCCACTTCGAAGGTTTGCAGACATTTTTTCGCTACCATAGGAATCCTTTTTCTCTATATTTGTTGCACATATGAATCTATCTCCTATACAATCTTTTTGTAGTTGAACAGGAAATCTATCTCTTTTTTTTTTATATCCTCAAAATGTGGCTTGGACCACACATCTGCCTCCGCTATCGGCTTTATCCATCGATATGTATATGGTTATACAATTCACTATCATGAATATAATACAAATATATAGCTTTTTTTTTTTTTCGTGCTGAAAAAAAGAATACATAATTATTTACAAAACTAACTAAAGCCCAATTTTAGTTTTGTGAGTAGCCATTGGATTTATAAATTATGAAGTCCAATTTTAGTTTTGCAAGTAATCATTGGATTTATAAATTATAAGTTTTGCTCATTAAAAAGTTGAAATTGCACTTTTAAATTTATTTCTCGTGGAATTTTATGTTTTATTATATTTTATTATTTTTCAACATCAAAATCTCAAATTAATGATATTACATTTGTTGATGTAATTTTGAAATTTATTAATTTCCTTATGGTTTGTAATGATAGAAATTCAACTTATAAGGTAAACACAAGGATAGTTATTGGATTGCACGCAAATAAAATCAATGGATATTTTTTTTTTAAACAGGGTGCAGCCCTAGAAGAAGTTGCAAGTTGCAGTGGCATATGCGATTGGAACCCGAGTGGGGAGGTTATTATTAAACCCTCCCAACCACTCAGGATAACATCCATTGACTAAAATCAATGGATAATTTAGCAGTGATGAAAGTCTAACTTATAAATGTAAAATGTAAATATAGAGATAAGCAGGTTATTGAATTTCAAGCAAATAAAATTAATGACAATTTTGTTTGTGCTTGTAGATTGGGAAAAACATTATAAGATATATATTTGTAGAATGATTAGATAAGGTGATATAAGCTCAATTTCTTCTACAACACCCATTCACACATTATATATTTTGTGAATTTTGATTCATGGTCATATTTCATTTTGATTAGTATTCGAAAATAAAATCATACTCAATGTTTCCAAAGTAAATGCACCTTTCATCTTTTTATGTTTCAAGTTACATGTTTCAATTCAATTTAGTTACATGTATCAAGTTACATCTTTATATATCTCAACAACTATAGGCTAATAGAAGAAGTTATTGATCAAGTTAAATCATTTTATACATCAATGTATACCAACCTAGATCCATCTTAACTTCAGATCACCAAGTCTTCTTGTTTCCTTTGCCTTCACTGGGTATGTTAGTTTCTTCTACCTTCATAGAGATTTACTTGTTGCTTCTTCCTTCATTGGATCTACTTATCTCAAAATTTGTTGCTTTTGGGTTCTTCCCAAGAACAAACTTGTACGATATGACATGTATTCAATTTTGCAAATTTGGCTTTGTAACTTCTACCATAGATACCTAGATATATTTTCTATGTCGCCTTCAGATCTCATAGTTTGAAGTATCTTAGAAATATATTTATAGCATATGTTTTAGTAAATAAAGGAGTTAAAATGGAGAAAGGTGTGATGGATATTGATGAACTCCATAAATATTATATCTTTTTAATATGAATCATTGAGAAAAAATAGAGGAAAATAATGGGAGCCAAGGCTGTCAAAATGGCGTTTCTCATTGTTGGAATTCCAGTTAGACATTCCATAAAAAAATCAATTATTTCTCTTGGACTCAACCTTGTGTCAGTCCCAAGGTAGAGTTGATTAGAGGCAGTAATTAAATGAAAATAAGGATGTGGAGTACACAGGATATAATGACATCTTCTTGAGGCCCCTGTGCATCACCAAGAAGATAGAAAAATGGTAGTCAATTGGGTCTTGCAGAGTGTTGGCCTGCTAATTTGTCATTATTATTATCACTTTTTGACGCCTATTTCACCCATTTCTACCATTCTTTATCATGTCATTTATCATAATTTATCATACACTTTCATTTTATAATTATTTATGCTGTTATGGATAAATACTATTTTTCTCCTTTATTTTTAATAAATTGATGATTATTATGCATGATTTTATTAATGATGGTTTATTAAAGGATTTGTTGTAACATCACTCATGATTTTAGCCTCCAAGACCTTTTCCAGATTGCAAATTTGATCTCCAACTCACAATTAAATATTCCAACTCAGAAATTCGTTGGAATAAGAAGTGACAATTTTGCATTAGACGTTTCGGACAAATGAAGGAGAATCTGGAAAATCGGAAACATGGGTTTATTCCAAAACGGACCGAATTAGTTTTGCAAAAAGCAGTTTTCCGAAATTCGGTTTGTATTAAGAGAAACGGAAGGTTTTTCGAAGATGATTTTCTCATATTTGTTGTTGTGGCCGTTTTCCAAATTCTTCCAGTTGCAATACCAAATTTGACTTGTTCCTGCTGAATGTTAATGGAAATATCTTTCAGATATGATCTTGCTGATCAATTTGTTTTGTATAATCCAAATTTGTAATGGAAATCATTTTGTAATCAACTTTGTTGTAACTTCCCTTTGGTCTCTATATATTTAAATGAAAACATAGATCAAAGGACAAGAGGATAATATGGGGAGCATTGGAGAATAGGAGGCAGAATAGAGAGGAGAAGCTTCTCGCCTTTTTACTTCAATTGTAATTTTAATATACAGAGCGTGATTTTGAAGGACACATCGTGTTGTAACAACATTTGGATCTGATGAATAATACATAATTCATGTTGTTATTCATTGGCGATATTTTGAAGTAGTTAAGTAGTAATCACTGGCGGCTTGGGCCCGGTCATTAGTGGATTTCACTACTATTCCCTATGTTATACTTTTATTTTTCTTTTACTGCAAGTTTGATTATTTTGTTTTATAGCTTTACGTTTGATTTACTTTCATCGTTGTGGATTTTGTGTATTCATTTCATTAATTCTTAATTCTGTCAATTTATTTCATTTATTTATGTTGTGGAGTGAATTAATCATTAAATGAGAATTATTTCTTGTTCATTAAAAAGACGGAGTGTTATTGATTAGATTAGATGCTTTATTTCTATGCAGTAGTTTAGATTCAGCTGAAAGAGCTCTGCTATTGCTACGGTGCACTCGGTTGATGTAATTGCAATTAGAATCTCTTGATTAAGATTGAGTTTGGTTTAGATTAAGATTTAGTTTTGATGCTTGAATAGGTTAATTTCCTTGAAGTTACAAGCTTGAGATTTATGGTTTGATCTGTTTACTCTTGTATTGAAATTGATAAGTTATCTTAAAGCATTACTCTCTATAAATATAATGATTTCCATCACTTGCACATATTGTGTACACTCTTGAAACAAAAAGTCTTACCCGGGTTGATAATTAATGTGAGGCAATTAGGAGTTCTAAAAGACACCTTATACACACCCAACACAGAGTGCAACTGGGGTTATTATATGGAATTTTCATGATTACGAATAAAGGTGAATTTCATAGATCTAGTGGCCTCATCTAGAACAACAAAAGACAAAAATATTTAAGTTTTCCTTAGAGAAATTAGAAAATTGGAAATAAGCCTACCTAGAATCTGAAGTAATCCTTCCTTTCCTCCTTGATTGTAAGCTCTAACTCTAGCTCCAAGTACTATAATTAGAACCTGCACATACGACTAAACAAGAAAAGAAACCATAATCCACATAGCATAGTCTAGAATCTTTATTTGATTAATCAACATAGCTTTGAAATACATGAGTGCAAACATAACATAAGAAATATAGGAAAACATGATGCTCTTTGAATATATAAATATAGGAGAGAGTTTAGAACCATAAATAGAAGTTGATCTTGTAGATGTCTCCCCAAGTTGGATTGTCCTTCCTTGTCACAAAGCACACCTCAACGCCAACCCTAATGCATGAATGTGATGACTCCTTTAGATTCAAAGTAGTAGCATGAGGGCATTATCAATCTCCAAAAGCCAACCTAGACCTTATGGAAGGCAGTAAATTTATAGGAGGAGTGTGGTAGTTTAGGAATTCTTATCCAGTTACCAATATAGGCTTGAGATCCACTTAAGATGGGAGGATGATCTCAAGGGATAAGAGATAAGGTCTCCAACATAGGATCAAAGGGGATTCAATCTCTTATCCATGGTAAATAGTTAAAACTACCTTGGAAGCTTTTGGAAGAGGAAGCTTCAGAAATATTTTTTATTTCTCTCGAATTTCTAGAATCAACACACCTACAGAAGGGAGCAACAAGCATTGACCAGTGTTGTCTGAAAGGTATGCAACATGCGAGCTTGAATGCAGGTGGCTATAGAGGCAAGGTGAGTTGGGGCTAAAACTGACGTTTTCGAGCTAATTGTCCCAAAAACGTAGATTGTTTGGAGAAGTGATGCTTAGGGATTTGTGAAGGGGCTATGAAAAAGTGTTTCAGGATATTGATTGATCTGGTTTACAGGTCTATTATGTTGATGTGAAATAATTCCCTATAACAGATTCCTCCTAAAGTACAAAGTCAGAAGTAGTGGCTAAGGACTGAAGTGCTTTACCTTGTGACAAGTCTGGATCAAGAAAAATTGGTTGAGATCATCATCTATTATAATACATTTTCATTATGATATTACTGTTGACGAATGCATACCCATACTCAACATATAAGCCATGTACAATGATAAAAAAATCATCCACTGATGGCAAAGTGTGGACCCATGCTTGGATAATATTTTGTATGATCATAGCCATCATACTCTGTGATCTATTATGAATTTTGAAACATGGCCTGGATGGATGAAACTAGATTTTGAGTCTTCTATCTCGTTCACTAATTGCTTGATGTATGATTCTAACCATGTGAATAAATGAGCTGAAGTCAAACATGGTAGACATCATCTGATTACTGCCCAATGATGTAAGTCGTTAACGGACACAAGAGAAACCACAAATGATGATAATGACTCTCAATGAACTATAGTACAATCTATGTTGTGTGAATAAATGAGCTGAAGTTGAACAACACACAGAATCTTCTAGTCGAAGGTTAACGAAGAGGACCTATCACTGAGAGTGAGGAAAATTTCCATTGATGTATGCAAGCTCCAAGTTACCGAAGGGAGTTTCTGAGTCAACTTCCTATATAATGAGCTTATGTCGACAGGAAGGGACCCGTTGCAGGAGGGACTTGATGTTTCCCCCATCAACGAAATGAAACTGGTATCAAGATTTGAGATGGAATAATGATATGAAAATAGTTTAGGAGTGATAGACATGAATGAAGGATTAGGAGTATTGTAGCAGATATCGATTAAATAAATTCTCTTGAACATATCAATGACAATAAATGGGGTTGGTAGAATTGACCCAAAACTGAATCTGTAGGCTTTTAATATGGTATGATGAACCAAAGAGGCAAGCATATTACCCAATCCAATTTTGGAAGTAATGCTTCCATGTCATGTGTAGTTGCCATTGTGAGTCCCTAGGCGTGAGTCTAGAGGCTGTTGATTCTTATGTAAAGAGTTAGAGTCATTATCTAGAGGTGTTGAAGTGAGTCTGTAATTTCCTATATATATAATTGTTGAAAATTTGAATAATAACCCAGAGTGTGAAATTTGCGTTATGAAAAATCTATTTCTTAGCTCTCTTTATTTTTCTAATATGGTATCAGAGCCGGTACTGGCTTGACTCCCTCAAGGGAGAGCCAGGAATATGTGAGAGATCTTGAATGTTATTGTTTTTGTACATATTAGTATAGATGACACGTGAGAGTTTATTTTTAGTGTGAGATTTTTTTTGTAATCTTAAATGTAGATTTATAGATCTATTTATTATTTGTAGCTCATTCCATTGTTGTTGAATCTACCTACTTCTTGCGTCAAATTCTCTGGTGGAGCAGTTTGATGATGTAACGATATTGACCATGTTGCTATAAGATGTGGGGTTCTAAGGACTTGCTTAATTTCCCACTCTGTGATCTGAATGTTCAACAAACATTGGAGTTTGATCTTCGAAAACAAAGAGGTTTGCAGAATTGAGGTGTTGACCACATTGAGAGAATTTCTAGAATTGTTACATCACAGAGGAGATTTTATTGTGGTCGCGGCTCACCTTGGACAAATAAAAAATTATATAGTGCGGGAAAGAAATGCATCTCTTGAGTTGTGCACTACTCCTTGGTTCCCAACAAAAATACAAAGCAAAGAATCATCTCGGTGTATTGAATAAAATGTGTCAATCTGCTACGATAATATGAATATCTGTTGCAGTTGAGAAAATTTACAGGCCATTCAGTCATGCGGCTCAATGTTTCGAAATAAATCTATCAATGAATTCAGTAATCTTCTGGACGTGAGCAAGAAAGGATATTTGAGCCACCTGGAAAGTCAAATGCAAAGCCCACTGCTGGCCATACCTCTATTAGTTCGAATCTTGGCTACACAAGAAAATGTGATGGGTGTATTACACGTATTAGCTGGTGGCTTTTCTCTGGCTGATCATCAGCGTCTTCAAGCCCCAACAGTTAGGATACGCGGAGCAGATGCAAGTTTTTCAAATATGTATTCCATAGTCGTTACATGAAGCCTCTTGGGAGGCAATTGGGTGTTTGCTTAACTTAATATAGTTTTGCTTGTTTGTCTTTTATTTCGTGGTGTGGGTTTGATATTTAGTTCTGTGTAAATTAAGATTAAAGAAGGATCGATGGTTTTTAAACTAGAAGCCCCGGTGTCTGAAACGTCAATTCTTGTGTGTTCATAATTTTGGTTATGAAAAGGGTTGGTGGTTCTTAAATTGGAAACCCCGGTGTTCGAAACATCAATGCTTGTAAGGTCAAGTTGTTTGATCATCTCTTGAGCACATTCAGTATCCAGACCTCTATCCTATCAACTTATGGATAGCCGAAAGAGAAATATCTGACAGATGGCGGTTGGTCCATAGGATGGCTCATTACTTGATGTCTCTTATCGCAGAAGCCCCGACGTGCCGAGTTGCCAATATTGTCGATCCTACAAATTTCATCAACGATGGTCAGAGGCTGTTACATTTTAAATGGAGGTCAAGTGACAACTCGAAGATGTGGTGGTGAAAGAGCAGTGTTTGCGAGATTCCAGATTGGATGTGGGTGTTGATGAAGACTAGTCAGACATATATTTATTTATTGTTGAATATATTTTCCATGTAAGCATTAAGGGAGGGTGCTGGAAATAAAGCTTTCATGTCATGCCTAGTTGTCATTGTGAGTCCCTAGGTGTGAGTCTAGAAGCTATTGATTCTTATGTAATGAGTTGGAGTCATTATCTAGAGGTGTCGAAGTGAGACTGTGATTTCTTATATATGTGATTGTTGAAATGACTAATAACACAGAGTGTGAGATTTGTGTTGTGCAAAATTTGTTTCTTAGCTCTCTTTATTTTTCTAATATCCAACAGCCACAGAGATGAAGTGAAAGAGTGTCATGCTCAAGAGAGACTCACTACCATTAATAGGTTAAGTACCCTATTTTTTCAATTTCCCCAACCATTATTGGTCAGTACCTCTCTTTTTTTTACAAGCTTGAGGAGGATAACATATTCTTAATCTGTAACTTCATCCTTTAGATAAATCCCTCTGAGTATTTTTAACAAACCATGAGGAGGAGTGCTTTAGTCCCGTCATGCTTGATGAGTCCATCATTGTTTGATGTTTTTATGAATCCGGCCAAGGTGAAACTCAAATTATTTTTCCTGTTTAAAGAGTTTGATAAAGAAGCGAAAAAAATAATTCCAAAGGTTCCTTTTCGTAAAATTGTCTCTTGAGTCCAAAAATGCATTAAAAATTAATTCCAAAGGTTCCTTTTCGTAAAACCTCTTAGCGATGTTTGACTAAGGTATTCATTTTTCATAAATATTCTATCCCAGTTTGTAAAAGGGTTAAACTTATACAGAGGTCTGTAGACATATTTTCATTTACTATAACAAGTTCGAAAAGACAAGTGCTCGACGATATTTTCATGTTTTGGGAGTCTAAAAAGAGCTGAAAGAGGACTCTTCCTGGAGGAACGAGTTGTATGAAGGATAGAAACTGGTTTTGATCATGATGGAACTACTCAAAACACGTAGAGGTTAAGAGGCAGTCTAATAAAACCACTCATTGCAACGGTTCCCCAGGATTTAAGGGTAGAACAACCAAGTGAAAGCATATGATCAGCCAAGCAGATGGTGATGATGGAATGAGAAAAAAAAGTTTCATCTAGCATAAACAGGCTGATAAAAATGACAATCACATGAGATAAAATGAGAATGGATTCATTTTTACATAAGCTTGAAACATGGGAAATTATGCTTGAAATTGGTTTCATTTTTTACAGAAACTTGAAATAGAGAAAAACGATGCTTGGGAGTGGTTTCATTTTTACACAAGCTTGAAATAGAGAAAAACTATGCTTGAAATAAGTTTGCATGCCCCCAACATAATGACTCAATTCTAGGCACATGCCCCCCAAGCTTCATTTTATTAACCTAAGTAGACTACTAATTACTGGTTGGATGGAATGAAGGTTCATTTACGAGATCAAGTGAAAGAGTCAACTAGGAATTTACAAGATCTAATCAAAGACTCAAATAGGAAGGGGATATGTTTCATTTTTTAATGAGCTTGACACAAGTCAAGGAACTCTGCTTCGAGACATTGTTTCTTTTTTTAACGAGCTTGACACAAGAGAAAGAACTTTTCTCTAGGAACCTTGTTTCATTTTTTAAGGAGCCTGACACAAGAAAATGAACTCTACTCTGGACACCTTGTTTCATTTTTTAACGAGCTTGACACAAGAAAATGAACTCTTCTCTTAGGAGCTTGATGTACAAATTATTGTGTAGATTCAATACTTCTCATGAAATTTACTAAATTGCAAGACTTGAAGCTACTCTACTCATTTGCTGAAGTTAACTCACCATCAAAAACAAGAATCATTGACATGCAAAAGGAAATATCACACATGTACAAAGATTTATCTAGAGGAAAGCAAGTGTCTACAACTCGAATTTACTAAGTTAATTGAGTTACAAGATCCATGTCACCTCAGTTAACTACCTCCAAGTATTCTGCTGAAATAGAAATTTGGATTTTAATCTAGTTTGACCAAGTCAAAGTCAAAACTAGATTTTCTTGTTGCATTTTTTAATACTTCCTCTCAGCCAGAAAGGGGTTATTAGATAGCCCAATCCTGCTTGCATGGAACTCAAATTTTCTTCTTGACAAATCCTTTGTCAAAATATTTGCATCTTGTTCCTTTGTAGGAATGTACTGCAACAACATAATCTGCTTCTGCACACAATCTTGTAGATGGTGATATCGGATGTCGATATGCTTGGATCGATCATGAAATATTAGATTCTCATAGAGTTTGATACAACTCTAATTGTCATAGTAAAACACTGTAGGATACATCTTCTGACCAAATAACCCAACAAGAACCTTTCTCATCCAGATAGCCTCACATGTTGCTTGACTTGTTGTACTCTGCTTCTACTAAGCAGAGTGCCACAGATCTCTTCTTCCTGTTGTACCAAGAAATTTTTTCCGACTGAACATAGAAAATTCCTCCTAATGTGCTCTTCTTGTGTGATGGACTCCCCACCCAATCTGCATCTATGAAGCTTTGTAACTTTACTCCCTCTGTCTGTTTGTACAAAAGACCAAACTGAGTAGTGCCTTTGAGGTATCTCAACACATGCTTTGCTTCCTTCCAATGCAGTTTGGTTGTCTTAACCATTTCTTGACTATGATGGTTTGTTGCATAACACATGTCCGGTCGTGTGTTCACCAAATACATAAGTGAACCCACAAGCTTCTTATAAATGGTATCCTCCACTACTTCACCTGAAGTGGCATCCTCTTTCCTTCAGTTTCCTGTTAGATGAGTCTCCATGGGTTTGCACATGTCCATGCAGAACGAATGAAGTATCTCATTGGCATACTTTCACTAAGAGACAAACAGTTCCCCATCTCCTTGCAATACTTCCAAACAAAGGAAGTAGTGCATGAGTCCCATGTCCTTCATCTTGAAGTCTCTTGCAAGGTCATCCTTGCAAGATCTAATCAGCTACTCATCACTAGTAAGGATAAAGTCATCAACATATAAAACAATAATCAATAATTTACCTTCTATCACAATGTATTAAAGGTTTGCATGTACTTCAATTTTAGTGAATCCAAAATCGATGAGATAGATATCGATCTTGGTATACCAAGCACAGGATGATTGCTTGAGTCCATACAATGCAAGCTTGAGTCTGCACACATGCAACTCTCTGTCAAATATCTCAAACCTCGTTGGCTACTAAATATACACCTCCTCCTAATCAACTCCATTGAGGAATGTTGTCTTCACATCCATCTGGTGGATCTTCAACCCCATCTGCACTGACAATGCTAGAATTGACCTGATGGATGAGTACCTTGCTACTGGAGCAAAGGTCTCCTCATAGTCAATTCCCTCAACCTGAGAGAAACCTTTGGCCACAAATTTTGCCTTGTGTTTCTCTATGCTCCCATATGTTGCATGATTTACCTTGTAAATCCATCTCGAACCAACCACTGGTTTGTCTGCTGGTCTTGGAACCACTTCCCAAACACGGTTTCTAACAATGGAATCATATTACTCTACCATAACATCAACCCATACTGGTTGCTCTACAGTTTCCTCAAATAAGGACGGCTTAGTCTATACAAGCTCACTCATTAGAGCCATGTAGCCACTGTACTGATCCAGTGACCCCCTTTATCTACACTGTGATGTGGGTGCTCCCACATTCTCTCTAGCATCCTGCAATAATATGTCATCTTCCATAGTTCACTTCCTTCCTTCTCTAGATGTATCTGCTTGAGTGGATGTCTCCACTCTCTACTCCTATGCTTATGGCTACTCCACAACTTCCCGAGGTTCTTCATTTGGAGCCAAAGCTCCTGATCAAGCTGCAACTGAAGCTCCCTCTCAAGAGAACATGTCATTTCCTTCTCATCAAATTTCACATCTCTTCTGACCACTGTCATCCTGAGAGATGGAAATTACTCACGATAGTTGTGAGGTGTGTATGTTTACCCGAATGATCCAGGTGGATATTGGTGGCCACTCGCCTATTCCACCTAGACCCCCAATCAGTTTCATCTGTTTCCTTGTATATTTCAACATTTACTATTTTTAGCATATTTTTTGGGTCCTAAATGTTCGGAGCAGTTTTGACCCCCTAAACATCATTTTTTTGGGGTTCGCGGCAAGCCCAAATCCATTATCAAGGGCCTACAGTGAAAACTGTAGTACTCGGCGAGACCTTTCCAACAAGGTATTGTACATGCCAAACAAAGATAATATGACCAAGTTACGACCCCGGGAAGGTGGTTTCCCAAGTAACCCCAATGGGGCCCACAAACTCTTGGTGTTACATCTCCCGGGTTAGGGTTTTCTCATGTTTTCCAATAATAAATAGACCCTTGAGCCTCATTGTAACACAGTTCAGAGGCATGTAGACGCCACATCTCTTATCATAGATAAGCTACCATCGCCTAAGCTATCTTATTTCCATTTTGTTTGTAAGCATAGTTCAATATTTTTCTATTAATGAATGAAGTTTTTTTGTTGCATCTCTGTGTTTATGATTATATTTGTAAGTTTTTGCGTTCTTGATTAAGTTTGGATCAGTGGTATCAAAGCGGTCTGCTCTTTCTTTGTTTTTCTTTGCATGACCCTAATGAGGTTAGGGTATAAGGAGTTAGGGCTTGATCTTGTTGAACCATTGCAAGAGTAGCCTCACAAAACCTGACGACATCCCATGGCAGAACAAAATAAAGACGAGGGGGTAGGAGATCCTTTCAAAATATTGCTCGAGGAATCCCTTGAGCGATAGAGGGATGCAATGATGGATAACGTTTCCCAGATCCTTTGACGACTACCCACATGCAATGCATCTTCATCCAGTAGCCACTCTGGAGGCGCCACTCCTTTTCAGGTACAAGTTAACTTCGATATTCCCATATTTGAAGGCCTGATAGATGCACACACTGTAGATAAATGGTTAAATTTGTTGGAAGGATATTTTTCGGTTCACGACTTTTCCAATAAGGAAAAGATTACTTTTGCACTTCTTAAAGTCGCCCCACAAGTCAAGGACTAGTGGGAAACCTACTATGAACAAAAATACGAGAGTGAGCCCTCGTTGTTTTCAGTCGCACCTACTTGGAATTATTTCTGAGACGCCTCAAGGAACAATATTGCCCTGTCGGGAGATATGAAGACAAATACATAAAGTGGACCACGCTACAGTAGGGAAGGGACCAAGATGTGCGAGAGTTCACAAATATTTTTCATACCCTTCGCACAAAGTTGGGTATCAAGGATACTGAGCGGCATTTGGTGCTCAAGTATCGCGACTGTCTACACAAGTATATATAGGATGAGATGGAGTTCCTGGACATTTCCTCACTTGGCACGGTGTATTGGTATGCTGTCAAGATTGAGCAGAAATTTAAACAAAAGAAGCGAGACTTTGGATCTACAAATCTAAAGCAAGTAAAGGGCACCCCCAAACCACAGAACAAAGGACCAAGCCAAGGCGTGGCTAACCAGGATATCCTGCCGAAGCCACAAGCAAAGAACAACACCAGGAAGATGAAGAAGGACATGAGAAAATGGTGTGAGTTCCATAAGAGATCCATTAACAATACGAGTGTTAAGCCAAGCAGTCATTGGTAGCAGAGCTGAAGGTTTCTGAATCAGATGTAGGTTCCGACTCTAAATCAGAACCCGGTAAGGGAACTAACAAAGGGAAGCATATCATTGATGTGGATCCTAGTGCCACCATGGCCACCACCAAGATCCAGAAGATTGAGCCTAAAGATCCATAGGAGGGGGAATGCCTCTTCCACTCATAGATATGGGTGAATGGTTCTCCATTGCAGTTCATTGTCGATAGCGGGAGCCAAAATAGCCTCATTTTAGCAGAGGTCATGAAGCGGTTGGGCCTAAAGACAACAACACATTCACAGTTGTACACCATCGGGTGCCTTCACCAAGGATGATATCTTCGCGTTAGCCAACAGTGTCACCTTCCCTACAACATCAAGCCCTTCATGGATGAGGTACAATGTGATGTTGCTCCTCTTGAATTTTGTGATGTATTGTTAGGACAACCATGCTTGTGGAATCAACATGTTGTATATGAGTCTAGACCTTGCTCTATGATTACTACTTTAGCTAATAAGTTGTACAGGATACTGGAAGTAGACCCGCTTACTACTACCTCTTTGATGACTACAAAGCAATGTAGTAAGATCATTTCCCAGAACGGGAATTTTATTTCCTTATGATTAAACCCCAGGGAAAGAAGAAGGTTGTGGCCACGGCTTCCCGGAAAGTCTCCTCAACACAAAAATAATATATGGAGAAGGTTGTGGAGGAGTACAGATATATTTTTGTCTCACCCACAGGGTACCCCTACATTGTTATGTCAAGCACTCCATCGATATGACCCCAGGCGCGTCGCTACCCAATGGACCGATCTATCAATGCTCTATGCTGGAGAATGATGAGATCAAGAGGAAGATTCAGGAGCTATTGAATAAAGGGCACATCAGCTCAATCTCATCACCTTGTGGGAGCCTGATTGTATTGGTACAAAAGAAGGATGGGACTTGGAGGCTTCGTATTGACTATCAGGCGCTGAACAAGATCACTGTCTCAAATAGGTACCCAATCCCATAGATTGATGACCTTCTAGATTAGCTCAAAGGGGCCAAATATTTTAGCAAGATTAACTTGAAGTCAGTTAATCACTAAGTTCTTATCGAACCCTCCGATGTGTGGAAGACTGCCTTCAAATCCAAGGAGGGCCTTTTTGAATGGTTGGTCATGCCATTCGGATTGACGAACACCCCTGCAACCTTCATGAGGCTGATGGATGACATCTTGCGACCCTTCACCAATGCATTTGTGGTGGTGTATTTACATTACATCTTGATCTTCAGCTAGAGTTGGGAAGAACACCTCCACCATATTCGACAGGTCCTTCAACCCTTGCGACAACACAAGTTGTGTGCTAACTTGGAGAAATGCACCTTTGGCCTGACCCAGGTTCAATATCTAGGATACATCATTGATGAGCAGGGTGTACATGTAGACCCATCCAAGATACAAGTCATTTGGGATTGGCTAGCCCCAACCACTCTAACAGAGCTCTGCAGCTTTTTGGGTCTTGCCAATTTCTACCATAGGTTCATGTTGGGGTTCTCTCATATCACATGGCCTTTAAATCAAGTCACCAAGGGTGGAGCGAAAGAAAAGTTTTTTTGGTCAAAAACCCAACAAAAAACATTCTCCGAGTTGAAGAATCACCTCTATTCTACACCAATACTCACGTTACTAGGCCTGCAAAAACCATTTGAGATTGAGATAGATGCCACCAACTATGCTATTGGTTGGTTCTTACTCAATATGGGCATCTAGTGGCTTAACATAGTGAGACACTTTCACACACAGTCCGAAAGTACCCCACTTACGACAAAGAAATGTATTCCATTGTGTAGGCATGCTGTCAATGGCAGCATTACATTCAGGGGAAGGAGACGGTCATCCACACACACCACCAACCTCTACAGTTCATACAGACACAAGGGAAGTTTCAAAACGATCGCCATAAAAATTGGTCTACCTATCTGCAATAGTTCCATTTGAACATTAAGTATAAGAAGCGTAACACCAGTAACGTAATTGATTACCTCAGCCGACCACTAGTCATGGCATTGATCACTGTGCTCGACTCTTGTGGGCACGAGACATCAAGGTGGCCACATCTTTACAAGATCGATCTAGAATTTGGCATCATATACCAGACACTCCTTGAAGGGAAGAAAGTTCCAAATTTCCACCTTCAAGATGCACAATTATGCCACCTGGGACACATTTTTGTTCCTTCAAGTGAGCGTGCCAATATGATTTGGGAGGCGCACTACAGTCGGGTCACTGGACATTTCGGAGTAGAGAAAACTATGGCAGTATTGTAGAAGTATTTTTATTGGCTAAAACTTCGTTAGGATGTTGGGAAATACATTAGATCCTTCACCGCTTGTGCCATTGCCAAAGCAACCATCAAGAAGAAATGCATGTATACTCCTACAACTACTCCTAGCTGGCCTTGGGAATCTGTCTCCATGGATTACATGTCAAGCCTTCCTTCTTCTAAGCACAACAACAATTGCATTTTTGTGGTCGTCGACAGATTCTCTAAGATGGCCATCATGGCAACCTACGAGAAGAGTATCAAATTAGAGGCCACTGCTAAGCTCTTATTTGAGCGAGTGTGGGTACACTTTGGGATCCCACAGTCCATTGTCTCAGACTGGGATAGTAGATTCCTGAGTGCATTTTAGTCAATTCTTTGGTCAATGTTGGATACAAAACTTACTAATTCCACGACTTTCCATCCCCAAATTGATGGCCAAACAAAGGTTGTCAACATGATGATTGTACGCATTATGTACATGTACAACTTGAAGCATCCATGCACGTGGGATGAAAGTCTCCCCTATGTCCAAAACAACTACAACAGAGCTCTCCACAGCTCAACATGCCACAACCCCTTTCAAGCAGGGCTGGGATTTCAACCATTATGCCCCATTCATTTGGCCATACCATTTGCAGCCACTCAAGTAGATCTGACTCATGTTCAATCTGAAGCTAAAGGGGCTAACAACTTCATTTAGGGAATTCAACACATCCCCCAACAGGTCCATGATATTTTGGACAGAGCCAATGCTAAGTACAAGCAGCACCATGATCAACATCGAGTGTCGCACAAGTTCCAGGTGGGCGACAAAGTTTGGTCACATTTGCAGAAGGAGCGCCTTATTGGATCCCACCGCAAGCTTCTCCCACCCCAATATGGGTCATACACCATCACCAAGGTCGTCAGTGATAATGGCTTCAAGCTCAGCATCCCATTGTTCCTTGGTCTGCACCCAATGTTCAATGTAGATCACTTTTGTCCATACTTTCCACCATTATTGGACACATCTGACGTTACAAAACAACTCACACCAATAGAGCTCAACCCGAAATGCATGGAACAGGCAACAACTAATTAGATCATGGACACACAGATCAAGAACACTTGACAACAAAGGATACAGTTATATTGAGTTGTCAAAGCAGGCCAACTCCTTCACCAGGGCAAGTGGTTCACCAACGACCAGGTTCAACAGAAATTTCCTCACCTCATGGAGGCTTTGCATGTAATGGGACCATTTCTTCCTAAGGGGGGAGGAATGATATAGGTGGATATTGGTGACCACCCACCTATTCCACCTAGACCCCTAGTCAGTTCATATGTTTCCTTGTTCATTTTAGCATTTACTATTTTTAGCTATTTTTCGGGTCCTAAACTTCTAGAGCAGTTTTGAGCCCATAAACCCACACGTACTCACCATATTTATCACTCCTGAGAGCCTTCACTTTCTTGCCAGTTTCTTTCTCAACAAGTTCTTTGAATTCAACAAATGTGGAGAGTGTTTGGTCTTTCTTCTGCATGAAGTAGATCCAACACTTTCATGAGAAATTATCTATAAATATGACATAATAACTTTGCTTGGTAGTGGAGGTTTTTGAAAAAGGTCCACATACATCAGAGTGGATCCTTTCAAGGACTGCATGCACCTTATTTTCCCAATCATTGAAGGTGGATTTGTGTACTTCTCCAATGTACACCCTTTGCATGTATCCAGTTGCTATATTTCTCATTTAGGGAGGCTTGCAGAAATTTGTTGCATGGTCTTCAAAGCGCCATGTTGCAAATGGCCAAGTCTTCTATGCCATAATTCACTAACATCTTGGCTCTGCACCTTCTATCCTTTTATGCTCAATGTTGCAAAGTCTTCCACATCTAATTTGTAGAGTTTCTTCACTTGAACCCCGATCTAGTTCACTTGTACCATGGTGATGTGTCTCAAGAAAGCCTTCCCTTTGCTAAATATCACATTGTAGCCATGATATTCCAACACATCTACGGAAACTAGATTCTTCTTTAGACCTGGTACAAACATCACATCCTTGAGCCTGAGAGGGGAGAAAAACTCCCTTTGAAAGGTAATTGTACCAATATCGGTCATGTTGTACCTTCCATCATCCTTGATCTCTATGTGCATCTAGAGATCCTTCTCCTCCAAGTCACTAAAAAAATCTTTGTTCCCCATCATGTGGAATGAGGCACCATTATCTAGATACCACACACTACCCATCATTGTGCTTGGCATGCATGCAATGAGGGTAAAATCAAGTTCGAAATGTGAATCCAAAGCTTTCCTTGCTGTTGTCTTCTTGCTTGCCTTCTTATGTGGACACTTCGTTGCATAGTGCGTGAATTCATGACAGTGAAAGACCTTGATTCTGGACAAGTCTTTCTTCTTTACCCCTTGACTCAAATCTACTTTGGATTTGGATTTATTCCCCTGGGATTTCTTTGCCTTTCCATCCAAGGCACAATTCTCCTCATCCTCTCCCTTGGATGAGATCCCATCTCTGGTGTTCCACCTTATTTCTTCTTGCACTAGATTAGACCATAACCTCTCCGAACTTGGTAGTTTCTCTCTACCATTTACTGAACCTTGATAGTTATGCCAGCTCTTGGGAAGGCCCAAAACATATAGAGCTACCAAGTCTTATTTAGGGACATTAACATTGGCCCCACTAATTTCATCATGAAACTGTGTAAACCTTCTCAGGTACTATGTAATTGTGTTGTTATTTTGCATCTTGATACTTCGAGGCTTGTCCTTGAGTGCCAGCTTCTTGTGTTCACTACTGTTATCGAACAATTCAGCTAGTGATTTCCACATCATGAATGGAGTCCCTTTTCCATGGAGATTCAATATATTATAATCCCGAACTCCCTCCAATATGATTCTCCTCACTTTGGCCACATCCTTCTTCCACTAAACAAGATTCTGGGCATCATATGTCGGTGTTTTGCTACATTTGTTTTGATGTATTCTAGCAGCCCATTATCATCCAATACCACCTCCATCCAGTCCTTCCATGCCATAAATTTTTATGTGCCTTCCAAGGCATACTCGAGCCTGAGTCCATTGAAATCCATCTTCTCAATCCTAAAGAAAACCTTCAACACTAATCTTCAAATTCGATTCTCTTGCAATGAAAACTTTGAAATCTCTTCTCTATAGTGATTCTTGCTCTTATACCATGTAGAAATTAATGTGTAGATTCAATATTGCTCATGAAAATTACTAAATCACAAGACTTGAAGCTACTGTACTCATCTGTGGAAGTTAATTCACCATCTAAAACAAGAATCATTGACATGCAAAAGGAAACATCACATGTGCACAAAAATTTATCTAGGGGAAAGCAACTGCTCAAAGACCCTTACTATCTATATTGCATTAATCAGAGAATGGAGAATAAATACAATGATTACTCAAGCATGAGCTCTCAAGTGTATAATTTATCCCTCTTCCCGACTGACTGAACCTAGCCCAACGCTTAGCCAATTTCAAGTCTTCCCAAGCTCATATTTCCTTTTGTTGTTCCCTTGGGAAATTTCCCCTATTCATTAGGAATTTCACACCAAGGAATTTCTCAATAGCCTTAGGTCAATCTTTGACTTCATGCACCACCTATACACATGGGAATATGCTACAACTAATAGTACACTACCTTGGAATCTCCATTTCAACTGGGTAACTCGAATTCTCTACATAAAAAATTAATTTGGGTTGATTGATCAATTAATTGGTTGATCATTGAGTGACACATCTACAAATTTACCTCAGCTAGTTCTTCTGACAGTTAGAACTAGTTAAACTGACAATAACTCAAATTCACTGAAATAGATTGTTGTAAATTAGCAATCAATCATGTAGAACTGAACTAAATTGTCTCCAACTCGAATTTGCTGATTTAACTAAGTGACAAGATCCATGTCACCTCAGTTAACTACTTCCAAGTATTCTACTGAAATAGAAATTCGAATTTTAATCTAGTTTGACCAAGGCAAATTCAAACCTAGATTTTCTTGCTGCATTTTTCAACACTTGATCATGACCTATCGAAGGCCATGGATTCCAAGAGGTTCTCATTAGATGGGAGAAAAATGTTCTAGAAGGGATATATGTCAAAGGATCCAAAGGAAAAAAGATCAAGCATCAATGCTCCCAGTACATGATGCACCACATCACCTACTAGATCATCAATATACGCGGGGATGGAAGAGGTTTCCACATTATTAATTTTTGGTGGGGGAGATACCACTTGCATCTAAGGACCATTTAGGGAGGTTGGTTGATTGGGAGTCAAATTAGGACCAACGAACAAAAATTGGTCAATGGTCACGATTCTTCCTTCATGTGGGAAACACATCACACGAAAGAGTGAAGAGACAAGAGGCCCCATATCATAAACGTAGTCACGCCCAAGGAGTAAATTAAAATCCAAAGGGCCTTGGACTACCATCACATTGATATAGACGATATTTCCTCATAAAGTAATAGGAAACTGAGGAAGGATCCCTAACAATTGGGTGGTTCCTCTATTAAAGGCCAACATATTATGGGTAATTGGAAAAAGTTGTAGAGAACCAAAAGCTTGCCAAGCAGTTGAGAAAAAAATACTAACAAACACACATTCATCTATGATTGTACTAGGTACAAACATATTATAAGATTCTACTATGATTTGGAAGGGCACGTAAGGAGGAAGACAATATCCTGTTAGTCATGTCCAATTAAAGGAAGTGACCATAAAACTTGGAGGGGGTGTTGTGGGAACGAGAGAACTACCCCCTTGAGCTATGGGAATGAGAGAACTTTTCCCATGTACAATGCTAATTTGAGGATTTCCCCCCTGTGCTATGGGAATGGGAGGAGTGTCCCCCTATGCCATTGGAACGGGAGGATTTCCCCCTAGTTCATTTGAACCTGAAGAAGCGAGAAGAACTTGAGTGGTATGAACTTCACCCTTTATGAGAAAGGTATGATCAACTGAAGGTGGAATTGATTCAACCATTTTCTCAACCAATGGTTGGTCAGGAATGGACTCATGGGATTCATGTTTAGAGAGAGTGGGACTGATTAGAGATAGATTTTGATTAATCACTTCATCAACTAGTGGAGGATTAGGGGAAATATTTTGGTAGCCAGTGGAAAGTTGTGGTTGAGAAACAATAAGATTTCCCAACAATTTGGATGCTTCATCCAGATAAGGGAAAATGTGAATTGGATGATTCCCTTCACATAAACTACGAGGAAACTTAACTTTACCCATATTCTCATGAACCCTATGGTCATTATTTGAAGGTTTGTTACCAACATGATCTTTAGAAGCTGGTGACAAAGGATGATGTGAGCCTGTGGACCACACTTTTAATACCTTAGGAATACCAGGACAATCTCTAAGAAGTTGGTCACCTTTACATAAATTTCAAGGAAATTTAACTTTGCGGGGATGATTGGAAGGTTTCTTCATACTAGTTTCATTGGTAGCAATGGTTGCTTGGTTTCCCCCCTGCTTATTTTGCTTCTTATTCATCATCCTTTTCTTCTTCTTCTTAACTTCCTAGTTACTAGAATCAAGACTTTCACCAAGCAAGGAGGAAGAAAGGGATGAAGAAACAACATTTGAAGAAGGCAAAGGGTCAAATTTAGGATCAAATTAAGGTTGATGCCATTCAGGTAGAGGATGATGAAAATGAGAAATTGGGGGTGAATCAAAATCCCATTTTCCAAATAAATCGATCTTGAGGCTTGTGGGTTATGGGCCCACAAAGCCTTTCGGAAGCATATTGAGGCTATAAGCCTTTGAAATCATGGACTTACTACTTTATCGGAGCTTTCACACTATCAGGTCCCTCGCAACACATATTACATAATACACGAGAAACTCTTGGAAAACCCGCTCTGGAACACATACGAGACTTCAAACATTATATAACTACTTTAATAATTATCGATGGGTCCGCAGTGTTGCAAGTCCTCCGCCACTCCATCCTCTGATCTTCGATAACGATAGCTCCGATTGGTGATCACCATAACCTTCTATCGCTGATTACCACAACTCCCGATCGTTGATTGCCCGATCGGTCTATCGACAATATTGCCATGTTGCTCATCGGTCATCGACGTTTCCACATTTGCGATATCGCACTGTTCCATTAACCTCCCCGATTGCAATCACTGATTTCTTCTGGGTCGTCGATCTAACTCCAGATCCGACAACTATGGTGTAATCACAACATTGCACTCGCAATCGCTCTTCAGCCAGTTTTGATAACTCATAAAGAGTTCTATCAATTCCCTGATGTGATAATGGTTCTGTCGCCAATGCGATAAGGAATGTGGACCATTGATCCATAAGATCCGATGGTCACTATGCATTTTCGCCACTTCCTCCTTTACTTAAGTTTATACGCCATAGTTTTGCCACAATCTCATATAATAATATCTCACTATTCAATGGATCGCTATCGACCCTACAGTGGTCGATGGTTGATCAACATGCATTCACAATTGGGATTTTAACTCACGCACACATATATATAATATAACTGAACAAAGGCATAAACATAAGCACGATTCAACACTAATGCGCATTTTATCATTATATATAGAATGGTTACAAAACTAAGGCATCACAGCCTTAGGACGGGTTCTTCTCTAGCTACATTTTGTTTATCTACTACTCTCTCCTCTATCTATTACCTCTATCTCCCTAAACACGCAGGTTCACACACACACACACACATATATAAGAAGTGTTGGATCGGATCACTATGAAGGATCCGATCAACCCTCTACAAAAGCCCTTAAAGCTCTCATTACATGCATGCATACAACACATGGTGGATAACAATAGTAACAAGTCTTCGAGAGACTTATCCAATCCATCCTTTAAATCTATTTTAAAACAGATTTTCCCCTGTTTTGCTCCATGGTCCACGTTGTCCTCTCTTTGCTCCACTTCGAATTCCTCTTTGATTAAGGGGGGGGGTTAGATACTCCTGCATCAGAGGAGAACTTGGTTGAGGAGCAATTTGGGCATTTAGAACCATAGGGGTTGAAAATAACCAAACTGGAAAACCAATGGTAAATCCAGGAAGGGACAACATTGCCATATAAAGAGAACCAAGATTTCCAAAAGAAGGAAAAGGATCAGGATTCCTATAAGAGGTGTCTCCTTGATTGGTAGACTCCAAAAATGTTGCCAAGACTCTCAAACTAAGATCCACTAAGGAGTTGTTCCACGGTGAAGATGTTGTTCTGTGGTCAATTGATTGATTTTAGAAATTAAAGACAAAAAATAAAACAATGGGGTAACTAGGCAAAAGGGTTTACCAAGAAAATGTGAATTGCAATATACCACCTTGGAAAGCTAAGAATTTATGTATGCACGGGATATATCCCCGAACATTTTGTTCAGTGTATCACAGTGTATAAGGTGGTTGACTCGGTTACATATGGCGGGATAGCAGCTTTGTGGGGACTTCCAAAATATAACCGAAGGTATGTGAAAGCGTAGTCTATAGTAGCAATGTCTAAGGTGTGATTGTTCGATGAGATCGTTCCCATATACTTATTATGCATGGAGCACCATTTGATATACCCGAAGGTACATGGAAAATGATCTAATACACTTACGTATGTGGAACAAGATATCACCCCCGGAATGTAATGATGACAAAAAAGACAACTCATACATTTAAAGACGCTGAAACACGTCTCTAGCCTAGACCTCTAAATGTTTGCATTAATTTTCAAATGCTCCTTAGGTTAATTGAGTGAGTCTTAGAGGTTCATCTTGAATTATGTTTCGATTTCAAGGCTCAGAACTCGATGTCACATGAACACACGTATGATGCAATTAATATGATAAAAATAACTCTTTTCATTTTCCTTTTAACAATGAAAGGCCTAGCTAAGTAGGGAAAGAAGAAATCAATCAACAATGCAACAAACAAGTGATGCAACAATCGATCTCCTCAAATTCAATGTTCCAATCAAAACCAAATCCCTATATATGCAATGCAAATTATTGTTTTTATTTTATTGTCTTTTGATGTTTTAAATGCAAAGGAACATATGACTACAACTTGACCATTGACGAAAAGAAACCACACAAACTTTAACTATGATGTAGAAGTTACTTTTCAAATTAAACAATCAATCTATGCATGCAAACTTGAATTGACAAGAAGAAAGAAATAAAAAAAACTAAATCTTATCAAAATGGTGATCACACTCAGAGGTGATTAACATTCATACACAATTTAGCCCCCCCTGGGCAATTGGGGGGATTATTTTGCAAAAATGAAAGAAAAAACACTCATTTTTTTTTAAGAAACTGAAGTAAACCTCTGAGAAATGACCAAAGGAAAATTCACTCAATTTCACACAAAATAAAGTGTTTTCTTGGCTTCAAAGAGACATCGACAAACTTAGAGACCCAAGGAATACTTTTTGAACTCAAGTAGAATAAGGAGCAAGGTCAAGGAATGTCAATTTTTGTATACTGCAGGACCAGTGCAGGTGCAGAACAAATACCAGTGCATTGCAACACAGGTGCAGAAAAGACACCAACGCATTGCAGCTCATGAACAAAGAAGGTACAAGTGCGCTGAAGCACTCTGCCTGAGGACAGAGAATGCACTGAGGCAGTTTCGGTCAAAACACGATATAAGACACCAAACTAAGATTAAACAGATGTTTTCCTAAGGTCAAACAATGTCTGAGTGAGTCAATTAAGGTCGTTTTAAGAGGTGAAAAAGATGCTAATATCAAGGAAACCACTAAGGGATGAATCACTCCCTAGTATGGCCACCAACTTGTTATATGGAATTTTCACAATTGCAGACAAAGGTGAATTCCCTAGATCTATTGGCCTAATATAGAACAAAAAAATACAAAAATATTCAATTTTTCCTTAGAGAATTTAGAAAATGGGAAAGAAGCATACTTGGAATCTAAAGCAAGCCTTCCTTTCCTCCTTGCTTGTAAGCTCCTACTCTAGCTCTAAGCGCTATAATTAGAACCTGCACATATGACTAAAACAAGCAAAGAAACCACAATCCACGTAGCATAATACAGAATCTCTATTCAATGAATCAACATGGCATTGAAATACATGAGTGCAAACATAACACAACAAATATAGGAAAACAAGATGCTCTTTGTATTGATAAACATAGGAGGGAGTTTACAACCATAAATGGAAGTTGATATTGTAGATGTCTACCCAAGTTGACTTTCTTGAGAAATGGAAACAAGAAATTCCAGTTTAATTTGTCCTTGAATTAAACTGTGAATTAAATTCAAATTCTATTCTCATAGAAACTTAAAATAGTTAAATTAAGTTTATTAAACTTACTTAACTTAGGAAATTTAAGTTGAAAGCCTTTTGGAAGTCATTTGTATGTTCTCCCTACTTTGTAGGAGTCCAGTATGAGTTAATTGTGAGTTGTAAAATAGAAGACTCGGTTTCATGAGTCAGTTCAGTTAAATTAGTTCTCAAACTGATTGAGAGAACTAATAGTGAGTTAACATTCAATGGTGACACTAATGAACTCCACCAGTGCTACTCTAGTTCATGCATGTTGATTCCGAGAAAGACCCAGTTGAGACTAGAGTGCAGGGACACTGTACTATTTGTTGTATAATTTTCTGAGTTGTATTGATAGTGCATGGAATCAAGAATTGATCCCTAAGAGATTGCACTAATTTTAGAGGCTTTATTTCCCTTTAAATACAAGCTATTCTCCATAGGAATTACACATTGGAATAGAGACTTGGAGAGCTTGTGAAGAGGCTAAGCTTTGGCCTTGAGCTTGCTTATGAGTTGGAGATTGAATTCACTGAGTGTTGGGATTGTTCTAGAGAGAACAAACATTGTAATTTCATCTTGATTTTCTGGATTAATACAAACCAAATAGTGGGGTTTCGAGTTGTGGCTTACCCTGGATATTTATTGTGTTATGTGGCTTTGATTCTCTTCCTCTATTGATTGTTGTTTGCTCGATGTTTATGGGCTTCCGTTGTAAAGAATAGAAGTAGATTCTTGTCTCTTGCTTTAGTAGATTACATGAGCTTGTGAATCTACATGATTTTCTACAGACTTGTCCTTCCTTGTCACAAAGCACACCTAAATACCAACCCTAATGTTTGAATGTGATGACTCCTTTAGGTTCAAACCAGCAGCATGAGGGTACTATCAATCTCCAAAATCCAACCCAGACCTTATAGGAGGCAGTAAATTTATAGGAGGAGTGTGGTAGTTTAGGAATTCTTATCCAATTACCAATCTAGGTTTGAGATCCACATAAGATGGGAGGATGATCTCAAGGGATAAGAGATAAGGTCTCCAAGATAGGATATGATGGGATTCGAGCTCTTATCCATGGTAAATAGTTAAAACTACATTGGAAGCTTCTGGAAGAGGAAGCTTCTAAAATAATTTTTATTTTTCCTGGATTTCTAGAATCAACACACTTGTAGAAGGGAGAAACAAGTGTCAACCAACACCGTCTAGCAAGTATGCAACATGCGTTGAACACAGGTGGCTAAAGAGGCAAGGTGCGATGACACTAAAAACAATGTTTTTTGATGTAATTGTCCCAAAAACTCATACTATTTGGAGAAGTGATGCTTAAGGCTTTGTGAAAGGGTTATGACAAAGTGTTCCAGGATGTTGATTGATCCGGTTTGTGGAGTGATTATGCTGATGTGACAAAAGGGCATGTAATAGGGGTAATCTAAAATTTAAATAAGCTCAGTTTTTCAGGAAGGCATTCCAGTCCTATATATTCCAAAGTTAATGAAAACATCCTTTGCACAAAATGTAACTTAATGGTAGTTGTTGAAATGGATCAGTTCAATGGTGCCATGGATTGAGTCGCAGTTGCATTAATTATTTGCAGTTGGTATCGTTGTCCTTCATAAGGAGCTCCATCTATTTATCAAGCTCCAAATGTTGCAGGTATTTCCATTTGTTAATTCATAATAAGGCAAGCTTGTTTCCCACCGACCATTTTGCAAGGGTGTAATTTTATAGGTGTGGCTCAATGGCATACCTTGACCAACTCACCCTAGAGCACTCCCTGACCCGGATGAATCAAATGATTGATAAGTTGTCAAAAATGATTATTTCCTAATGGATCTCATAAATAGGTGAAGCAATATGGTTGACAAGGAAATGGCTCTACAACTGGTCCTATTGGACAAGAGAATGGAGTTGCTCCAAACGAAATTTGACGAATTACGAGCTTTCATGGAGGCAGAGGTAGCAGTATTGAACATTAGAGTGAGTAGATTGGAAGATGCTCCTAAACAGGGACTAAAGAATAATCAATAGGATCAAGAGGCAAGTGCAGACCAACTAAAGAAAATGATCTGGATTTAAACATGAATGCAACAAATTACATATATAGCCATAAATACAAAGATGCAGCAAAAATAATACTTCATTTCATTAATGTAAAATACTGAAATATGCTTACAAACAGAAATGGAAATAAACCAGCTAGGGTGATGGTATCTTATCTCTGAGAAGAGATGTGGTGGCTACATGCCTTTGAACTATGTTACAATGAGGCTCTAAGGCCTATTTATTATTGAGAAACAATGGACAATGCTAAACATCCACAAACCTAACCCTAGGAGATGAAGCGCCAAAACTGTGGGCCCTGTTTGGGTAAATTGGTACATCAACTTCCTAGGGTTGTAACTTTGGCATACGATCTTCGTCTGGTTATCATAATACCTCGTTTCAAAGATCTCGAAGAGAAGGCCAAAAACAAATCAACAAGCTAGTTTGGGGCATTTCCGGTCTCTCCATTTTCCCTAAAAATGCCGTTTAGGGCCTCAAAACAACTCCAGAAGTTCAGGACCCGAAAAATTGAAAGAGACAGTGTTGGGGGTCCAAGCGGAATAGGCAGGTCGCCACCAATATCCACCTGGATCAGAAAAGGACTTATGGTGTTATTGTTCAAGCTCCAAAGTTTTGAGGACAAGATGCATATATGAGCAAAACAGACCCGTATGTGGGGCCATCTGGTTCAAGCCAGTCTTAAAGTCTTATTTGATGATGTATTGCATGTATATTTTGTCGTTAGGTGTTTTCCTTAGAGTATATGGTAGATACCCATGTTGGAATGTAAACAAAAGATTTTCTTGGTGTAGGGAAACTCCTTTATGGAAAGGTTTAACTAGTGAAATTTCTGATATATATCTATATTTATATAGGACATATGTAGCCCTCCCCTATCTTTGACATCAATGACTATAACATCTCTAGTAAGAAGAAAAATAATTTGTTTTTCTAGATCTTGCACTTCAAGAGATAGAAGTTGTTTCCATTTTGAACACATCTGCAAGGTATACAAATTAAGTTAGTTTCTCAAAGACTTGAAAAGAAAATTATATGTGCTATTCGAATATTAAATGAATTTTATACTTAAAAGACACTATATGTGAAGCCTAATACTATAATTGCAAGGGAAATCATTTTATCATTAGTGTCAATTTTTTTCAAAGTAATAGTTAAAAAATAACTTTTGATTATATGGTGAATTTAGTGACCTTATAAATCTATTAATTATTCATAATGTATGGATAATTCACATTTAATATTCCAAATAGTGTCTTGATGAGGATCGTAGAAAAGCATTTCAAAAAAATTGTATCCCAAATCTCATTGGACATTGGTCTCAACCTTTTGGACTATCCTTGTAATACCCTTAGCTCTTCTAAACTAGCATCCTATCAATTACATGATATTATTGTTCTCCCCTTCCATCCACATTGAACTCAATCTTGAGTTTCTTCTATTTCCTTCGCTACAATTTTTTTATTCAAGAATTCTTGGTTATCATGGTTGACTATGTCAATAATAGATTTTGAAAACAATATTTCTTATATATTCTCTAATCAAATTTTCATGAGGTGTAATGAGAAGCAAGAAAGAAATTCTTTGCTCTATTAATCATATTCTATACAAGAGGATGTGCAATTTTTTGCCTTTGTAACCGACAACTAGCCTGTAAGTGATGTGATTTAAAATGACAAGGAATATTTCCTTTCAACATCTACAACCTTAGCTTCTTATGACATGGGGTAAATAGTTGAGAGGGGATATGTTTAAGGTCTCCAATATGTCTTGATATCTAACACTCGATGAACACCGAGAACTTTGATTCCAAGTAACCTTTTAATCAAAACAAGGAAAAAGATTATGAAAATGAAATACTTTTTTAATTCAATAGTACTAATGACCTAAAAATTTGAATGTGTTGTGGCATAAGTTGAACATAATAAAAATTCACCTCATTGAGAGCTAATTCAAACTCGTAAGATCTCAACATATGTTTTAAGCTTAGTGACAATGATGTGGAACACTAATTTTTATATATTGGAGTTTTTGAGGTTCTTTTCCCACAAAAAAAAAAAATTGTGTTGCACAAATATCCATTGTTTTTTGAATTAATGTTTTTTTTGTTTGCATATAATGAATTCAAATCTTCATATTAAATTAAGTGTTTTTACTTTTATTTTCTCAATATATAAGACTATGTATTGAGAAAATTATATAATTATTAACATACTAAGGACAATTTAAATTTTTGTTTTGATCTTTATTTTCCATCACATAAAAGAAATATGTCATAAAAAAATCTAAATGCTATATAGATATCTAGAATTTTCAATTTTGCAAATGTGCATGGAAATTTATTCATTGCACATGACATTAGTGTAGCTTCACAGGGTACGAAGACACATTTTTGTCCATTCTCTTTGCTAGTTCTATAAAGAATGCAACATTTATGGCATCGTTGATTTCATCTTCAAAACAACAGTTGTGGTTCTACAAAATTGCACTCTTTACCCAGAGACATATGGTGCATCCACATATAGTCTACATTGCTCAAGGCAAGCATGACCCCAATGAAAACACAAGTATTTCTATTCATTATTGCTAGGTGATCGCTTCCTTGGACATGATTCCATTGAAGAGAATGTTCTTGGCATGTCTAGGTAGATCGTGGAGACAATACTCGTGTACCATGTACATGCAATCTTATTTAGGCAACTTGATTCAATCGGCAGGTTGGTTGGAATGGAATGGAAACTTTGCATTGATTACACTCTACTATGTGGAATTCATGAATTGTGGCCCGAATGCAAACACTTTTAGGTGGGTCAAATGGCCTAACTATCAACATATGCTAAACATTTCTTGATTGCATGGGGCAACACAAAATATATTATCCATCACCAGCGAGACACGTGGAGTCGAGGTACAATGGAAATGAGAATAGGGAATTTGAGATAGTGGTTTACATTTCATTTTACGGGGTGCTAGAGTATATGTGACCTTGAGGGTGGGTAGTGGTGTGCATCAATTTCACATCTACCTATGCCAAGTAAGGGTAGATCGAGTGGTTGAAGCGGGTTGTTAACTACCTCACCACCCATGTTCGATTCCCCGAAATGGCATGTTAAGCTTATTATGATGAGGCGAGAAAAATATGTGGCCCTAAGGAGTTTACTCCATTTGGCCCTAAGGAGTTTACTCCATTTGTGGTTAATACGAGATGTTTCGGTTCTTTCTAAGCCATATATTCCTGGTATATTTGACCTCCAGGCAACTGATATATACTCTTGGTGTTAAAGTGGTAGCTGGAAGGTTTGATCTTGGCCTTGCCCAAATTACTCCAATGAGTTACCGATTCACCAAGGTAAAAAAAGAAAATTCATATTACTCCAATGAGTTACCGATTCACCAAGGTAAAAAAAGAAAATTCATATCCACCTACCTAAATGTTTTCAATTTCAAAAAATTTCTCGACATGACAATGATATGGGTTATAAACAAAAATTGTAATGAAGACAAAAGGGCCCAATTAGCCACATGAACGAGGCTGGGAAATTTGCAATCAAAATAAGTTTGACCTAAATTTTGTAATGGTATGGATAAGGATTTGCAAGGATGCATGTTACAAACCCCAATTAGCCACATGAACGAGGCTGAGAAATTTGCAGTCAAAATAAGTTTGACCTAAATTTTGTAATGGTATGGATAAGGATTTGCAAGGATGCATGTTACAAACCCATTCATGTTTGATGTTGCAAAGGGCGCTCTACATCATGTTAGTCTTCAGAGGAAGTCTAACCATTAAAAACTATGTTGACTTGTGTTTCTTGTACTTGTGTAACTTCATATTTAAAATAACAATAAACTATTACATGATATTATGGTTATATCACTGTAAGACTTGGCATAATATGCCTAATCCTTAAAATATTAATTTTCTCGAGTATTTGAATTTAGTCAAGCATGATGATATTCTTTTATTAAAAATAAAAAGTAGTCATATTAGTGAGGACATCTCTATCCTAAAACATGTAATCTTGGAAAATCTTATTCTTTATATATTGTAAGTGCATTAATCTAATTAACATTAATAATAAGGGGGCATTCTTCATAGAAATGAGAAAAAATATCATAAAAGGTCACTTTCAAATTTATGAAATTTCAAATTCACAATAATATTAACTATGAAAGTTATATTGTATAGGAGTATGTTTCGTATTGAATTATTAATTATATTATTTATAAATTTTATATTTTTATAATGATTCATAATTATTGATTATTACTAGGAAGATAGTTTAATATGAAATAAAAAATATGTTCATTGATTTAATAGATTTCTAGACAATTATTAAAAACAAAGGCTTAGTAAATATAACTTAAGTAGATTAAAAAATAATAAAGACAACAAATTCATCCAACAAAAATAAAACAAACTAAAAGTAATTGTAGGGTATTGAATCACCAAAAACTATGAGGAATACGAGTTTAATAATATTTTATATTAAACATATTACACTTTACATATATATGTTTATTTTTTATTATATATTTATGTCTTTATTTATTATATATATATATATACTAAAATTTGTTTTTAATATAATAATAAGTTACTGGGAAGAAAACTAATGAATTCATGAAAATTGGAAATAATTAATAATAAGGAAATAAATCTTAAAATAAAAAATTAGTATACCACAATAAAAGTTTATTAAACAACTATAATAAGAGCTCACCCAATCACTTTACAAATAAATAAATTAAATTAATAATAATAATAACAAAAAATAAATTCCTATATTAAACTATGATAAACCTAAAATATTTTTTATTAAAAAAACTAATAAAATAAATCAAAATTAAATTAAATAAATAATACCAGGCATGAAACATGAAACAAATATAACAAGTATAAAAACAATATCATAATTTAAAAAAATTATATTTAAAAGCGTTCTCATCTATCATGTACCATTCCATGACACAAAGATAAAATAAAATATATGGTGTAATATGAAAATTTTACTGACTAAAGTTTTATCATTGGAAGCCACGTCGGTAAATTTTCAGCTAACATTCATGGTCTCTCGAAGTGTATGCCGGTCATGGAGGTCCCGTTTGAGAATGACAAAAAAAATATTGATAAAATTGTAAGTTTTAAGCCCGTAAGGTGACCGTTTTACTTTCTCGGCAGTCGGACTAGTCGGATCTCCGGCCACCTCTGCTATCGCGGTGTCTCACCATATCTCGATGTCTGTTTACACGCGTCCACCGTCCTCTGTTTGATTTACTGTAGTCCCACCCGTGTTCGTTTGCTGGTGGTCCGTTACCTGCGATAGGCAGATGCCACGTTGGTCACATTCTTGCAAAGGGGTAGGTGGACGTGAGGTAATGCACTGTGCTACTCTACCTCCACTGCTGTCAGCTCCCCTGTTTTGCATTCGAATCCCTTGCTCTAATCCTCTGCTTTAATCTGGTATGCCATGGCCAATTCCTAACTCCACTCATCATTTTCAGAACATCAGTAAATCTGCTGACTCAACTCAAAACTCAACTCGCAAGATGCTGGAGATGTACAAAGCTGATAACCAGCAAGGGGTCCGGGAAGTTTTCCGAGGGGTGGCAAGAGGGGTGATTGTTGCAGTGGACGGGTCAAAAGAAGCCACGCAAGGCAAAGATGGGATCGGTATTGGGATGGGATACGGCAAAGAAGACACTATACCTGCATTAACAGGAATGTCAAAATTGATGGAGGAATTACTACACTTTTATGGAATTTATAATTTTTATTGGGAGATTTTAGTTATTTGTTTGGAAAGTTTACTAACATAGTTTATTAAGGCTCGCTGGTTTTGGTGTGTTCAACTGAAGATTGAAGGTTTTGGTATACAGACAAATCTCTTCCATCTGGACCCGGGTTCAATTCCCCTAGCTGCGTCACCTCTATAAAATCCATAATTTCAACCTTAAAAATCTTACTTACCCGTTTAGAAAATTTATTAACACCTATAAATTTGGTGTGACCAAGGTGAAAACAAACCTATTCTAGAGAATAACTACAACCCTATTAAAGTGGTGTTTTCCTTTAGCTGCTAGTTAGAACTATTTTTCTTATCAATATATTTGACTTAGCTGCATTTCAATAACACTGTAATCATAGATGAATTGGTCACTCTTTATCGTTTTCATTCCTATGAAAAGGAAACGCACTTCACCCTTTAAAGCCTGTTGAATGTTGATCATTGTGGTCCAATCCCTGCCATAGATAACTGCTAGGTTGCCACTGGATAAATCATGGTGTTAGTGATGCGTTCTCCTTCGCAACGCAAAAAATCCCCGGGAAACAGCTATATCACTCATGGTACAGAAGAGGATATAAGTGTATCATCTCATGTTCACAGCTTCAGTTAGTAAATCAGGGCGTCTCAAATTCAATAATAGTTCGAATGGCTTAGAAGTTTTGTAGTAACTACAAAATCCCGTGTTACATAACACTGTAAATGATCCAAGGATATCCTTATGTCCTTCAATAGAAAAGTCCGGTTTGTATTTAAAAGAGCCAATTAATCTCTTAAGTCTAAATCCTAAATACTTTCAAACCTTGAACTAATATGGACTGTGTAATATACCGCAGTCAAACTGTTAAGTATTCAAAATTTTGGCATTTCTTAGATTTTATTGTCTTGACTTGTCTTATTAATGTTTCTTTATTATTTCTTTTTTCAGTAGATCTTTGTACAAGTCAAATTAAGCTAAGATATCCACTATTAATAGAAAAGAACAAGAGCCATCAAAATGTATGAAACTGATAAAACAAGAACAAATTTATCAGAAACTGATAAAACAAGAACAAATTTATAAAACTGATAAGACAAGAACAAAGTTCAAACCAAAGATGATCTTCCAAAAAGGTCACTCGTGAGAAGCGTGTGGAGATCCTGCATGAATGAATGAACTATGAGATAATTTCAATGTTGTCGTGGAAATCCTGTATGAATGAACCATGAGACAATATCAATACTGTCATTGAGTAACAGATATGGATTTTGTTTTAATCAAGTGCTCAATGAAAGCTATATCCCAATAACTCCATCTCTACCATATGAAATATAAATGACATCTCAAGTGTGACTACTTGTTTGAGCTCCTTATCGCTTCCTGATAATAAAGTTACGAAGTTTATAAGTACCTAATTTCATTCTTTTTTTTTTCTCATAATCCAAATTCATCAAAAGCATGGCTGTGAGAGCATTGTGGAGACTAATCGGATGTCGAAGCAGGAGTCTTTTTATATTTCAGAAATGACCTAACATCAATTTTAGGGTTTCTCGCCATGCGTAGATTTAAAACATTGATTATATATATATATATATCATAAATACATATTATTTACAGAACTTAATTAAAGCCCAATTTTTAGTTTTGCTAGTAATCATTGGATTTATAAAGTCCAATTTTAGTTTTGCAAGTAATCATTCGATTTATAAATTATAAGTTTTGCTCAGTAAAAAGCTAAAATTGGAGCAGTTTTAAACTTATTTGTTGTGGATTTTTTTATTGTATTTTATTAATTTTTTACATCAAAATCAAAATTTCAAACTAGTGATATTAAAGTAATTTTGAAATTTATTAATTGTTGATGCTGAGTAATGATAAAATTCAACTTAGAATGTAAATATAACGGTAAGGAGTCATTGGATTGCAAGCCAACAAAATCAATGGATAATTTAGCAATGATGAAAGTCTAACTTATGAATCATCGTTTGGCACATGTTCTATCAGAGGCGGCTACTTGCTTTTTTATGATTGATAAAGTGTGCTTGTTTCTTTCAGGTCCTGAGAAGGAGAAAGGACCTGAGGAAAAAGAACGAAATAAGGGGCTGGCTCGCTCAGAAATCCCAAGTGAGTATAGATCTATTCTTGATTTAGCAAGTGATAGTGAGTGTGTGAGCGAAGCGATGAATGGAAGAATGCTTTCAGAGGGTGAGTGGAAGTAAGTGATGGGAAGAAGGATAGTTAGCATAGTAGAGTGAGTAGCGATGGGAAGAATGATTAGCAAGTGAGAGTCAGTATCTATTTCTCATTTACACTTGAACCCATGACCGTTGCTGCAAAGAGCGCAAGTGTTTTTTTGATCAGCAGTTTGAGTAATCCGGCTACTGTGGTGTTGAACGGTGTAAGTGGAACCACGACAGGAAAGAATCACGTTTCTTCGATGTTCTCCGGCCCTGGCAGTGTTGCGGGAGGAGCAGCACCAGTAGTACAACAGCAAGGGCCCAAGGGATCTGTGTCGGTACAAATCTATACGAGTCTGACGACCATTCATCCAAATGATTCATCTTTGCGGCTGCCTCCATGTCACGCCAGAGGTGATGAGGATGGGAAGCAACACTGGTTTCTCTACGATGCTATCTGGAATGTGTAGAGAACCCTCACCATATGAATACTGAGTGACCTCTCTCCTGGACAGTCGAGTAATGGAAATATAGAAATAAGGAGTTATTAAATTGCAAGCAAACAAAATTAATGGACAATTTTATTTGTGCTGGTTGATTAGGGAAATCATTATAAGATATATGCTTGTCTTGCCCATAGATTGATTAGATAAAGTGATATAGGCTCAAGTTATTCTACAACACACATTCATATATTAAGTCATTTGTGAATTTTAGACTCACAAGTTCATATTTCATTTTGATTAGTATTCGAAAATAAGATCATACCCAATGTTACCAAAGTAGATGCACCTTTCATCTTTTTATGTTTCAAGTTACAAGTTTCCAATTCAATTTAGTTACATGTGTCAAGTTACATCCTTATATGTATCAATAACTATAGGCTAATAGATGAAGTTATATGATCAAGTAAAGTCTTTTTATACTTCAATTTATACCAACCTAGATCCATCTTAACTCTCGATCTAGTAAGCACCCTGAGGGATCAAATTTCTTAAGATGCAAACCTGTTTTAGAGTGAAAAGAGATTTGATCCTTTTCGATGCTTGGTAGATCTAGAGTTAAGATGCATCTAGGTTGGTTTAATTTTCTCCTTTAAATAGTTTATATTCCACATGAATACCATGGATTATCGTAAATGTGGAGCTCAAAAATCACTATTAACTTGACAAGTCAAGTTTACATTAATTACCTCAATTCACTATTTTACTTCAATTTTATTTTAACTAATAATATTAATTTTTGTTTATTTTATTTATATCTAGTGTAATTTGACCTAGTCAAAATTTTTACATTATGTTACATTACCTTACACAACATCTCTACCATATCGGGTTGGAGGGTGTCTCTTCGGCAATAAATCATATGATCCTACTTGTACATAATATATGGTGGTTTTGCTATGGATGTTGTCTCATGAACCTTATCACAGATGAATAATGAATGAGATCCTAATCTTTCCATTTGTAACACCATATTCTCTAGTTTATTTTTTTTTCTTCATTTTACACTTGGGTAGAAATCAAGGATGGGTAATTACAATTTTATGTGTTTCATGTCCATTATATGCAAGCCCAAACAATTTTTATGTTTATTTGCAATGTTATGTTATTAGAAACAAAAATGGAAGGTTTCCAAAGAGATAAGAACTTGAACCCAACCCCTTTTATCATGCTCATGAGATTGATTATGTTAAGCTCCATATAAATTCCATGTCAACCTTAAAACCACTTTCATTTTACCATTTTACTATAATTGTACCCTCTGTCTTCTATCTATTTATCTATCTCTACACACACACACTAAGGATGCCTAGTCTCGGGATTACCAAATCTTGTATTATACATTGTATTCAATATATAAGGAGGTTTCTCCTTTGAAATGGATTGTAATTATCAATTTCTTATAATTTTTAAGGTGCAAGGTTCATAGTCTTTGATATCAAAGCATGTAAGACTAGGTTTTTGTTGCTTCAAAAATGTCATCTTGACATTTTCATTATAAACTTTTGTTGGAATGTTTTAGATGATAATATTTTGGGAAAAATGAGGAGAGATCTTAGGGAACATCATGATAAAATTTTATATTTTTGTTCGCTACACTTTCTACTTAAGTTCTAATTTAGGTTTATTTCTACTAGTTATGGTGGGCTATTCTCGTTGTTACCAATCATATTGCTTTCTCCTTTTATTACTCATAGATAGGATTTAATTGCTTGTATTTCACATTGCATTTTATTCTTATTTCATATTTCATCCTTGCATTGCATTTCATATTGCATTCTTGTATTGCATATTAGTTGCATTCTAATTTACTCATAAAATCAAAATTATGGTAGTTAGGGCATAATAAGTGGTTTTCCATTTCAACAGTGAAAGGTCTAATTAGGCCCTTTTTCTAGATAAGCTTACGAAACTGTAAAGGCAAGTTTCTCATGTTAAAATGAAATTGGAGATGAATATTTCTATCTATAGTTGTGACGCAATCTTTAGAGAGGTTAAAATTCCTTTCAAGTGTGAAAAACCAAGAGAAGATGAACCACAAATGATAGAATTTGAGGTAAAAGATGGAGATTCTAACTCAACAGAAGATGATGCACTAGATAAAGATTAACCTTAGACTTTAGTGTTGAGGAGATTGGTTAGAGAGATAAAGATAATAAAAAGTTATAATCAACTTGACTTTCATTCTACTTTTGTTGTATCTACTATTAATTATGATCCCATAATTGTTAGGGTGTCAATTCATACAAAGGAAAGTAAAATTTGGAAGAATTCAATGGTTGAGGAAATGGAGGTTGTTGTTGAGTTTTAGAATTGCCATATTTTTTCCATCTTTTCACAATCTTATCTTTAACTTTCTAATTATTCTCAATTTTTTTCATAGCCCTACTTTTACTCCATTTCAATATTTATATGTGGAACTAGCTCAATATTTTCTAATACATTTATTTTAGTATTCTAAGTGAATTTGTGATTAAATGTTAGAAAAGTAGCATGCTTTCACTTATCTTTGAAAGTTGGGCCAATTTGGTGATGATTGCAAGTATATTTAAAGCTTGCAACAGTGCAACTTTTTATCACTAAGATCCAAATTTGATTTTCATATTCAACCCTTGAAGATTTGATGAGGTTTTGGGAGTATCATTCAAGTATCTTGGTTAGAGATGAATCATGGAAGATTTGTTATCAAACATTTTTGAGAGATTTGTGGGAATATTTTTTGAGATATTACATGTTAATTTTTTTTTACAAGAACCAAGAGTATATTTTGTTTGAAAAAATAATTGAGCTAAATGCTCGGTTTGAACAAACAATAACTCTTTCATCCACCTACATAATTTTTTACTTATTTCCTTCAAACAAAATAAAGAAATTTCAAGACTATTCCACTTATGATACACCAAAACTTGTTTAATAAAAAAGAAAATTTACTCCACATATTGATTTTGTTTCTTTATCCATTTGAAGAGATATCATCTTTGTGGATCTTGATTTTAGACAAGTCCACAGTAATATTCAAGCATGATTAGAAGACCCTCCTATTAAGTCAATGAAGCTTGGAGCTTTTAATTCTTTGTGGTCTTTCCTAAATCTTGTCAAAAGGGGGGAGAGACCTGAATTTTTCTTTAACAGTTCTGAGAAGGATGGAGAGGAGGAAACATTACCTTCTTCAACCTTATTTGAAAATTTAGAATCACCTTTGTTATGCAACCAACTCACAAAATAAAAGAAGAGATAGATTGATCCAGGTGGATGTTGGTGCCCACCCACCTATCCCATTTGGACCCCCGCAACTGTCTCTTTTAGTTTTTCAGTTTCCGTAATTGTAGCACAATTTACTATTTTTAGCAGTTTTTCGGGTCCTAAACTTCTGGACCCGTTTTGAGGCCCTAAACGACGTTTTTTGGGAAATCTGGGAGCAACATGGGTCCATGGACCGATGTTGCACTTCCCAAAGTGGTAGTTCTCGAATAGATCTTTCTAACGAGCTATCATACGCGTCAAACGGAGATCGTATGCCAAAGTTACGACCCCGGGAAATTGATGTACCAATTTACCCAAAACGGGGCCCACAATTTGGCGTTTCATCTTCTAAGGGCCGGTTTTGGAATGTGAAGGGTTTTCCATTGTTTCTCAATAATAAATAGGCCTTCGAGCCTCATTGTAATAGAAGTTCGGAATAGTTCAGAGACATGTAGCCACACATCTCTTCTCAGAGATAAGCTACCATCGTCCTAGCTGGTTTATTCCAATTCTGGTTGTAAGCATATTTCGGTATTTTCCATT